>QEPC01010046.1:1185074-1223748 GCA_003113815.1 Sphenodon punctatus | reverse complement strand
CCACCCTGTTTTATTGTTTTAACCTTCGTGCCCTGTTTTAAATATTGTTGATTGTTTTAAACTGTTTTTATAATGTATTTATGTATTGTTGAATTGGAAGTGTTGGAAGCCGCCCCGAGCTGGTTACAGGAGGGTGTGGGGTATAAATCATTGAAATAAATAAATAAATAAATAAATATGTCACTGGCTTTCTCCAGCGAATACAATGTGTAGCAGCCTGCTGCCCGCCCCAGGGTGGAAGTGGGCAAACATCTGGCAGCACTGTCCTTACAGTCAGCTGCACAAAGGGCTAACGTAGGGGAAGGTTGCCCAATGTGGGTTAATGTCAATCGGGCCCCACTGCTGCTAGAATGCTGATGGGGGGAGGGAGGGGCAGAGGAGTGCAGGCTCTCTACCTGGCCCACTCCAATCAGCTGTTTAGAGGGTGGGGAGAGAGAACGTGTTCCTCCGGGCTCCTCACCCTGACCAGCTGTCTAGCAGCAGCAGGCCCTATCCTGCAGCACAGCAGGAGTCCAGCCCTGTGTAGCCGGCTCCTTGGGCAGATCCATGACATGAAAGGGCTGGTGACAGCCGCAGAGGGGATGCTCGTTTGGACTGCCCTCCTCGCCAGCCCAAAGTGTGGTGGCTGTGTTTGCCCTCCTCGGGGATCCAGCCAGCCCTGTCTTGCGTGGCTTTACCCTTAAATGTATGGAGATTGTTGACAAAATTATATAGTCAAGGTGAAACAAAGATCTCATTGAATCCCGCCTATCTTTAACACTGGAGTTTACTTTACTTCTGGGCTTGCAACCAGATCTGTTGCAGGAGATTTCTCCATTACTGAAAGTTGTATGTCATCTCGAATGTGTTCAAAAATTAAATGACACTGTCTACTTACCACCGCTTGATGTTACAAATAAATAAATAAATCATGCTTTCAAAGAAAAGTTATATGCCATAGAAGATGTCGTTATCTTCTAAGGAAGAAAAGTTATGTCACACGTACGTGTTCATTTCTCATTCTGGGTTGTTGCTGTTGATTGAACGACAGCATGATTGTATTCTGTGTTTGCCAAGCGTACACCACAACATAGATATGGGGGACTTGGGACATACCAAAACTATATATCAACAGTCACATACAGTCTTCAAACAAAGCCTGACACAAATGTAGCTGCTATGTAGTATTTATTGTTTGGTCGTAAGAAATTCAATACAAATTTAAACATTAACAATATCAAAAGAAAAAAAAAAAGAGAGAAATCAACATATCATCCTTTAAAATAAGTTTAAAAAAGAAAAACTGTCAAGAACTCTAAAATACAAAAATTAAAATTTGCCTTGCTCTTCCCGGGGTTTATGGTGGCAACACTTAACCCCTGCATCTAAAACTTGAATTTTAGTATGAAGTCCATCAGACACTCCCTCATTTCCCCAACCTTAGATTACATTAGCCAGTATCAGCAACCAAATAATTACATCAGCCGAACTCAAGGTACATTGATTAGAGCTCCCACAGTCCAGTGATAGTCAAGGCTTATTGGTGTAGCCTGAGGCCATTGCACAACCATATGCATGACAAACAATACACACAAAACAAATAAACACCTAATCAAATCAATTCTGGATATAAGATTAAAATTCTAAACTAAGTAAGAGTGTTGGGGCCATATGACAAATCCCAGCCTCCTTATCAGAATTTACATGAATTTTACATAACATACAAATATAATTAGGCAGTGTCCCAATAAAACGGAGTTAACCAACCATATTAGGTTGCTTATAAAGTAACTCCTTAACTGAGGGGGAATCATCAAATAGATAGGGCTGGTAGATAGGGCAGGGACCGCCTCGCCCTCCGTGCCCCAGAGCGGCTTCTGCGGTCAGCCGGGGGTGCCTTCTTGGAGGTGCCCCGTGTAAAGCGGGGGGCCACAATGGAGAGGGCATTCTCGGTGACTGGGCCGCGCCTTTGGAACTCCCTTCCGGAGGAAGCCCGCCTGGCCCCAAGCCTATTGTTATTCCAGCAGTATTGTAAAACCTGGCTGTTCACCCAGGCCTTTGGGGGTGGGGGAGTGGGTTAGGGGTTACGGTTTTTCGTCCCCATCCTGTTTTATTGTTTTAAACTTCCGTTGCCTGTTAAACATTGTTCATTGTTTTAAAATTGTTTTAATAGTGTTTTTATGTATTATTATATATTATTATGAATTGTTGGAAGCCGCTCCGAGCTGGTTACAGGAGGGTGCGGGGTATAAATTACAAAAATAAATAAATAAATATAATGGCGGCAAACTGCCTAACTACAAAACATCATTAAAATTCAAAGTATTCAATTTACAATCTACAAACAAAGATAACTGCCGTATCCTTGGTTCCTATTGTTAATCTAAATTAGGAAAAGAAACCTTAAGGGTTACCGGAGCTACTAGTAAGGAACCCAAGGCCCTCCCTTCACAGAAAAGATTGGATATGGTTAAACATACTGGAGCATTAAAAGGAAAAACCCTAGTCAAACCCTTGGAACTACAAAGTAACTTGTTCCACCCTACCAGATCCTATTGCTGTGCTACACATAATGTCCACTGCTGTAAGCTCGTCTAATAGAGAGGCCCCTCTAGGTGAAAAGACAGAGGCTGTTACAGAAGAAAGATTGGTGACCTGGGGACTTAAAACAATAGGGCATTGGGACTGATGCGAAGTTAATAGGGGAGAAACTCCAGGATTGGAGCTATTCGCTATATAATTATTCTGTTTCGTCTGAGATGAAGCTACATTAAAGCTAGATGATTGAGCTGCGAGCGACAGGGTAGGAATACTCGCTGATTGTATCAGGGACGTTGTAGACTTGGCTGAGGGCGCGGCCTTTACAGCTTTAACTGTAGGCAAAACTTTAGATGAATACTTATCTACAATTCTGGATGGAGACTTCGCGGTTGAATCTGGGAGGTGAGGAGCTAATTGGGCCCCCTCCCCAGGCCTATTATCAATTGTGGTTGGGGCATTCGCTCTCTTCCCGAGCTGAGTAGTGTTGGGGTTATTCACTACTAAACTGGGGGCTACAACTGAAACTAAATCCCCCGGGTGCATTATCTACTCATTGGGCATGCCCTCAATAGTGGGACCACACCAGGTCTCAAAAATAAACTAGATAAATGAACCCCCCATGTAGCAAGGAGAACAGAACAATCAAACAGTCTATTAACTAAAGAAGGGGAAGAAAAATAAACTATTATACGCTGAATAAAGCCCTCCGAGGAAAGAATGAAAGAACGGGTGATCTGTCTAAAGAGAACTGGCCAACCCAATATGTCTGACAGATGTCTAGCAATTCTAAATTTGGAATCCCAAGCTGGGATAAATCCTGAGACTAAAGGGGCAACTTTGAGCACTAAAGCATCTGGGACCAAAATAGACCTTACACCCTTCCCCCGATTTGAATCATTCCTCCCCACCAACTCCGAGTGCATACCCGAGGGAGAGAGAGACTGGCAGGGGGGATCATTTTCCCCCAAAAGCTGCCTGCCTCTATCATTGTTGGGATAAGCACTTGAAGGGTGCATTCTGTCAATAGCCCCCCTCGAAAGGGAGGAAATCAAATCTACATCGGCTGGGGGAAGGATCTGACAAGCCACGGAAATTGTTCCTACAGGCTTAGTAACCGTGTCTTTTATTGCTCTGTCCCTAAAGGGCACCAGTGCCTCTAGGATCTCCCTGAGCTGTACTTGCATTGCCTGCAGCTGAATGTCTAACTTTTCCAAGCATAATCGGGATGGAGACATTGGGTCCTTATGCTGAATAGGCAAAAGCCCCGGGGGGATGATGGGTAACTTGGCAAGCCCTTGCAGCCATCTGGTGAAACATTTCCCCTTGTTTCCCAAAAGCCTGGGCATAAGTAAGTAACGTAGGACTACTAGGCGGCAAGGACACCACAGGAGTAGAGGCAGGGGTCTCTAGAGGAAATCCCTCTCCAATACCTGATGGGCCTCAACAGGGAAGGGTATTAAAAGACTATTAGAGGCATCAGCAGGCAAAGGCCTGAGATCTAAATCATCCCCCCCCAGGATTATCCCCCACCTATTATCTGCAAACTCCCAATGTACTGTAACCAAGCCAAGAATGTGTACCTGAGTTCTTGCATCCTCATGAATGTTCCATCCCTTCTCTCTCCCTCTGTTCCCCCTTCCCTGTCTCTCCTCCGCCCGTCTTTAGATTGTAAGCTCTCGGGCAGGGACCGTGTCTATCTTATTCTCTGTAAAGTGTCAGGTACATCGCTGGCGCCATATAAAAGCTAATAATAATAATAATATCGCCCTTCCAAATCTGTAGAAGGAAACAATTGTATCCTCAGACAAGTAAAAGCAGCCCTAACTGCTGCATTCTCTATATATGATAGATAGTCCTCATATATAAACATAGTTTTATAATCTTCATATTGCGGAGCAATTGAAGAAGCTTTAACTTGAGCCATATTAGTCTGGATAAAATATCACAAGATCTACCTTCCAGCTGGGCTCTTGCTTTGCCCTGAGAGCCACTAACCAGCTCGGGGATATACAGGCCATAGACGCAAATTAAGCATTCAGTTTTATGAGCCCATGAAACTTTCTCCTTAGATGTTTTTTGTTCCATCAAACACAGTTTTGGTAACCTAGATTTTCCCATATGGGAAAGATGTAACCAGTATCTAAATATGGACAATTTAGTCTGACACAGATGTCAGGGAGATATATATACTGTCGATATTGCTAAAATCTGGCCCTGCCTTACGGTTGCCACTGCAAACCCTAGTCCATGCTCTAGTTATCTCTCACCTTGACTATTGCAACTTCCTCCCTACTGGTCTCCCCTGCTCTGATCTTGCTCCTCTCATCTCTGTCCAATGCTCTGCTGCCAAGTCAGCCACCCTGCCCATTGCTTTGACTATGTTCAACCGCTCCTCTCTGCCCTACGCTGGCTCCCTTTACATGAACCTGGTCTTCACCTTCAAGGCTCTTCATGGCCTTGTTCCCCCATATCTCTTTGCTCTTGTACCCTGCCACACTCCTGCCTGGGAGCTTTGCTTCTCCTCAGCTCCCACCCTCACCTGCTTGTGACCCCCTTGCTCCTCTAAACATCTTTGCCCTTTCTCTCTTGCTGCCCTTCATGCCTGAAACTCCATCCCTGGATACGTTTGCTCTGATCCCTCCTTCCCAACTTTTCAATCCCTCCTGAAAACCTACTTCTTCCATCAGGTCTTCCCTAGCTGGTCATGAGTGAAACTGTGTCCTTTTCCCCCTCACTCAGAATCTAATTCCATGTAACTACATGAAGCACGTGCACCTGCAACTTCTCAACCTCATGAATCTACTCTTGTCTCTCTTAATAGTCACCACTTCCTTGTCTCCTCCAGTTGTCTCTTAGATTGTAAACCTCTGCGGGTAGGGACCTGTCTCTAACTATTGATTGTACAGCACCAGTATGAAGTACGAAGATCAGTCAATCTTCATACTGTGCTTGGACGACTACACATCTACATACTAAGGTGTTGACACAACTACAGGAACTCTCAGTTGCTGAGGGTCGTAGCCAGCTGTCTGGGGGAGCATTAAACTACTGCCCCCGCTTCCCTACCCCCTTCCCATCCCAGTCGGGGTGCTCTGGGACAGGAAAACACCATTAAATGTACCCCGGGCGGCTGGATCCACCAGGGTCAGGTGCATCCAACCGCCTGGGGAAGGATTAAACCCCTGCTGCCTCCACTTCCCTTCCCCAGTGCATCCCTGCCCACCTTCTGTTGGGGCAGGGAAGCAACTTGTAACGTCCCGCCAGTGGCAGGATTCAGCAAGGTGCATCCAGTGGCCTGGGGGGAGGTTTATAACCCTGGCACAGCTTCCCTGCCCCAGCACATCCCGGTCACAGTGCACTGGGCCTGGGTGTCTCATACGTTTGCCGCTCCCTTGTCTTCTCTAATCCCTAGGGACAGAGACCCATCTCTAATGAATAATTATTCAGCACCAAGGATGTTGTTAGCACTACATAAATACTTGATGCCGATGATAACAAAATTATTAATTAATTAAATAATAATAACATAATAATGATGATGACCTTCTCCCTGTTATTCTACCCATTCCACCAAGTCCTCCTAGCGGAATGACAAAGAGAGGAGTATTTATTTATTTATTTTTTAAAAATCTTACCCCACCCCTCCTGCCACAGGCAGCTTGGGGCGGCTTACAATCATTAAAAATAATTAGAATAAAATATCATAAAAGAAGGAAAAAAATAACACGTCCCCCCCTGCTCCAATACTCCCCCAGACACACACTACCCATCTCCCCCACCAAACGCCTGGCGGAACAGCCAGGTCTTACAACTTCTCTGAAAGGAAGGAAGATCCGGGGCCAGCCGGACCTCTACCAGAAGGGAGTTCCACAATTGCGGTGCAGCCACCAAGAATGCCCTCCCCTGCATGGCTCCCAAAAAAACTTGGAGGACCTCGAGCAGGGCACCACAGGGACCCATCCAGGACCCGGGGAGTGAGGTGATCTCACAGATAGGCAGGGCCCAGGCCGTTTAGGGCTTTATAGGCCAAGACCAACACCTTGAATCGGGACCCGAAAACCACCAGCAGCCAGTGCAGAGAGCGGAGCACTGGTGTAATATGCTCCCAGCGGCTCAGTCCCACTAAGAGATGGGCCCCCACATTATGCACCAGCTGCAATTTTTGAGGTGTCACCATGGGTAGCCCCACGTAGAGTGCGTTACAGTAGTGTAATCAAGAGGTGATGAAAGGGATGACAGTGGCCAGGACCGAGTCCGAAACAAACAGCCAAAGCCATCGCAGCAGATGTAATTGGTGAAAAGCACTCCTCACCATAGCCTCCACATGGAGATCCAGGTAGAGCTGCGCATCGAGGAGCACCCCCAGACTCCATACGTGGGAGGCCAATGGAGGGCAGACCCCATCAATAATGGAGGCCGCCAACTCCATTGCCTTACCCACTAACATCCGCTCCGTCTTGTCAGGATTCAGCCTCTGTCGATTAGCCCTCATCCAATCTCCCACAGCCGCCAAGCACCGAAACTGCTGGGCCTGGGTCTGTTGAAAAAGAGAGGTACAGTTGGGTGTCATCAGCATATTGATGACACTGCACACCGAACCCCCTAATCACCTCACTGAGCAGCTGCATGTAAATGTTGAACAGGAGAGGGGACAAAACAGAACCCTGCGGGACTCCACACAAGAGGTCTCGATATGATGAAAAACAATCCCCGAGTACCACCTGCTGAGTTCATCTGGTCAGAAAAGAGCAGAACCATTCAAGAACAGTTTCGCCCACCCCTGCACAGTCCTACAGGCGCCTCACCAACATCTCATGATCAACGGTATCAAACACAGCCGACAGATCTAACAAAATCAGCAGGGTCAAGCAACCCTGATTCAATTCTTGGCACAGATCATCTACCAAAGTCAAAAGCGCTGCACAGTCTCGGTGCCATGCCCTGAACGGAAGCCGAACTGAGAGGGATCAAGAAAACTGATGTGATCAAGATGCGCCTGCAAGCTGCTGAACCAATACCAGTTCAATAACCTTCCCTAAAAAGGGAAGGTTAGAGACACGCTGATAGCTGGCAGCGGAGTCAACGTCCAGCGATGGTTTCTTGAGCAGAAGCTGCACCACCGCCTCTTTGAGACAGCCCGGCCCTCTGCCCTCCCACAAGGAGGCATTGACCACCCCAGCCAACAACGGCCCCATCATCTCCTGGCAGGACTTAACCAGGTGCCACCCTGCCCCCCCCACTCCCGTGCCACCGGGAGAGTGGGGTGGGGGAGAGCACAAGGGGCTGGGATGGAGGAGTAATAGGTGGAACAAGAAGAAATGACAAAGAGGCAGCCTTGGAGAAGGAGTGGAATTACAACAAAGCACAAGGGGATCCGGCGGAATGACAAGCAGGGAACCATAAGGAATGGTTTCAACAAGACAAGGCGAAGGGGAGGCAGTGAGGAACAGACACAGAGCGCCAAAGAAGGTCCCATAGGGAGCAGATGCGCTAACAGGGGAGGAGACCGAGTAGAATGACAGGGCGGGGGGGAGGCAATGGAAGAGTGGAAGAGTTAAATGGCAAGCATCGGTGAGGAATGACAAGGCGAAGCGATCACGAGCTCATGAAATGACACGGAAATGGGATGCCCAGTGATCCCCTTGGCCCCACGGCTCACACCGCACCGGCAATGCGTGTCTCTATCCCAGACGGAGTTCTTTGCAGCCCAGTAACGCCTATTGTCCCCCCACACATCCCCTTGATTGCCAATGGGCAGCGCTACCAGTCCAGCTTTGGGTGCCCCTGCTGCGCAGTTGGTCGCCCCAGGAACTTCCGGGGTAAACTTGTGTGGATTTGGGGCAGAGCGAAAGGCAGCGACAATAGCAGCAGCTAGAGCCCTTGGCGGCTGAACCTCACCCTGCTACTCCGGCAGCAGCAGGGCAGGGCAGGGCTGGGCTGGGCTTAAGCTGCCCAGCTGCGGGCCGCGGACGTGCCCCACGTGGCTCCGCCTGCCCAGCTATAAGGGGCGGCTCCGGGCAGGGAGGCGGAATAGCAGTCGCAGTATCCACCCGGTAGCCCCGCCACTCGCCAGGCTGTGCAGCCCCGGCACCATGGCAGGTAAGTGGCCGCCAGTCGCCTCGCCAGTCCCGGCTGAGACGTTTCCGAGCGGAGCCGCATGATGGTTGCCGGAGTCAGCTGGGCAGGGGGTGGCTCTTGAGACCGGAGCCTCCCCGGAGACCCCTGCCCGCGCTCCTCTTCGGCCGCGGGCGGCTCCACCAGAAGCCGCTGCCTCCCCGTTTCTTGCGGGAGCTCCGGTAGCAGGAAGGAAGCGGAGCTCGGCCCAGCTCCCTCCGAGGAGACCCCAGCTGCCTGCGCGCTTATGGCGGCTCCTATTTTTAGGTTGGCTCCGGAGCTGCTACTCCGCTTCGACCGGGGGCCTGGAAGCCGGGTTCTCTATCTCCGGGTGTCTCGCTTCCTCATCCCGGGCCGGAGAGCAGGCAGCCTCGACTGCGGGCGCGATGAATGGAGCTCGCAGGGCTGAGCATGTTAGAGATCAACCAAGGGAACCTCCCTCCAGCGGTTGGGGGGGGCTCTCTCCCGGCCCTAGGGTCGGCTTCTCGCTCCAGTGACTGAGGAGGAGGAATGGAGCGAGCTGGCTGCTCTCGAAGTCCCAGTTTCCCTAGAACTTCTGGGGCGCCCTTGATGGAAGGGCAGTCCAGCATCTGGCAGTCACTCTCGGGGTTCTGGTGTCTTGTGGCTACTGTGTGATCCTCCCAAAAACTCTGCATGTAGATTTGGGTGCTGTCAGCTGTACTCCCAGAAGTCCTGGCTGCCAACCTTTGCTTTTTCATCATTTATGCTCCTAAAAGGATAGCATCGCTTTCCCCCTTGGCTGTGTAGAAACCCTGCAAACTGCTCTTAAAAACCTGTAGCAATCTTCCTAATAGGTTATGCTTAAATATGTAGCATCAAACCAGGCCGCTCTGCAAAATAGTACAATTTCCGAGTGCTGCATAGTAATTTGGGGGTGTCTAAAGGGTGCACTCAGGAAGGAGGAGATGACTCTGGCCTGGGTCCTTGTATCCATGCTTTCATCTCTGCACCCTCATCTCAGGCTTTGGGGTGGGGGTTAGGAACTGGATAAAGGGGCTACATAAAACTAGCCGTGTGAGGTAACTCTAAGGTGACACTGTCAGCTTGAGCTGTGATACATAATGACTCTGGAGTAGGCTACTACTCTAGAGTAGGTGGCAATTGAATGGTGGCCTCGCTGTGTCTATATATTAACAGTACTGTTAGGAAAGACAGCTACTGCCTCCTTGTTCTAGCTTGGGTAGCCACCCAGTGAGGTTAGTTTCGGTTTTGGGTTTGGTGTTGCTGTTCTTAGTCATAAGAATCTAAACGGCCTCCCATGGACATTGCTTAAAGTCTTGGAGATGCTTATCGATTCGTGTTGTGATCAAGCTTGTAGTTGTAGATGTTAAACTTGCAAATGTCAGCAGTTGGTAACCTTGGAAACGCAACTTGCAGGTACTTGCCTTTGAAAAGATGTCACTTCTGTCCATCAACTCTCCTAGACTTGATAAAGGGCATGCAAATATAGCAGCCATGGGTGGGTAGGGCTGTTTCTAGTTGAGGGCAGAAAACTTTCCTTACTCTAGCTGCTTCCCAGGAAGAGCTATTGGGACTAGCTAGACAGCTTTGGCCATTCTAAAAGGCTGGCCGGCCCATCAGATTTGGGTAGGTATTTACAAATGAGCTGCCTTATATGGTGGAAGAAATAATACAGCAGTTAGAAGCTTCAGTCCAGGCATCCTTTTTCTGAGGGGGTGGCAAAGAGAGAGGTTGTCTGACACTGGCTTGTAACCATGAGCTAAATACTGATTTGGGTTATGTGCAAACTTAAACAAATAGTGCTTGCCTGGCACAGGGGTGTGTGGGGGAAACGAATACAAGTGGTTATAGCTGATGTGTACTCTTAAGCTATATTACAGAAACTTTGGCATAGTGTCAAATGCTACCTCTTAAAAAAGAGGGGACTAACTTCTTCCTAGGCAGTGAAGCCAACCAGAGACCCCTGAAGGCAGCACAAACTGCCTTGGAGGTTCTGCTGTAAGGGAATGACTAAACAAAGGGTAATGTATGTTGATTAACACATGAGAATCTATGTAGACTATCAACACACTTGACATGTTTAGGCATGCTACCTACTTAGCATGTTCAACTCATAGTGGTCACCCTTTATCTAGGCGTTCCCTAGAGAACTTGCTTTATTGCGCAAAGGTGCTGAACTTGTAGTCCCAGCAGTGTAGAAGTCAACTGTGAAACTTAAAGGGGACCAGATACACTGACTTTCTAAGCTGTAAGGGGGTGGTGGTGGATTCTGTCATGAGTGAGGGAGACCACAGCATGTAGTCCAGGAAGTCTCTGTACAGATTTGATACTGCAAGCCATACAGCTTAGAACTTGTAAAACAATCGTGCACAATTGCTTTTTGCTGTAAGTACAACACGCCTCATTCATTGAGGCTACCCTAGTGAATTGTTAAACTGCAAGGTAAAACTTTGCAAACGCTTTATTCACTAGCGGGCTAGGGAGTAACTTGCAGAAAAAGTTTCTGTTGCCAGATTGTAAAGATTTTTTACAGAGCTTAAGACAACTAGCAATTCACTGTTCGGCTACAGTATACGTGCAGCTTGCACAACTTCTACAGGACTCCTGAAACCGTAATGACAAGAACAGCACAGATAGTTCTGCAAGTATAGCATTCTGACAAAGACCTTCAGTATGCATGACTTTAAGAGGTGTAGTCTTGCTCTGAAAGCCTTGGTACTGCTAGTTTCTAACAGACAAGGGACTGTTCTGTAGTTGGTCCCGACTTGCCAAGAAATATGAACTACTACAAACAGAATACTTTGATTCATGGTGAATTAGATGGCACCTTTGTCCAAAGTGTCAAATAAAACCACCTGGGTATATTAAATTTGTAGCCTAAAAATGCTGAGATTTAGATAGAATTTCTGACTGACCAATATGACTGGCTACATGCAGTTGATGCTGGCTTTCACTAAAATGCATTCAAATAATTCTACTTCTCTGTACATTAATATCTTCCCATATTAACTGCAGCAGTTCTTGACAGATGCTATGTGACTGTCTTGTGACTAGCCTACCTTCACTTCATTAAAGGTATGTCCAATCCTGGCTAATAAAAACAGTGTGTAAGATGTAGCTAAACTTGCAGTTGTCTAGGCCCCCAGTTAAAGTTTAGAGTCCATTTGTCTTGCATTTAATCTTAAGCAGACAAGTTAGAATACTTGAATGAAAATTGGCTAATGTGAAACGGTTGGGGTATCAAATCTGCAGGCAACACCAAGTTATTCAAGGTAGTTAAAGCATGAGTGGACTGTGAAGAACTGCAACAGGATCTTGAGATGGGGTGACAGCATCTATTGGAGATGAAATTTAATGTGGACAAGTGCAAAGTGATGCACATAAGGGTAAAAACAATCCAAACTATATGTACACAACGCTGGTTCCAACTTAGGAGTTGCTATTCAGGAAAGGACCTTGGGAGTCACTGTGGACAACATGCTGAAAATCCTCAGCTCAGTGTGTGGTGACAAAGCAAACAACATTTTACTTGTAAAGGGATAGAGAATAAAAATGAAAATATAATGCTGCTATATAAATCTATAGTGTGACTGCACCTTGAATATTGTGTGCAGAAGGTACAGAAAAGGGCAACAAAAATAAGGGGTAAGGAACTTCTCCCCTACAAAGAGAGGCTCAATAGTTTAGGGCTCTTAAGCTTGGAAAAGAGATGACTGAGGGGATATGATGGCAGTTTATAAAATCAGGAGTGGTGTGAAACACATTAATAGGGAATGGTTATTTATCCCCTCGTAGTAATAGAGTTAAGGGATATTCCATTAAACCTATTGGTAGCAGACTTAAAATGAGTGTTTTCACTCCATGCATAATTAAGGCTGCCTTTCAAAGCAGCAGTAAGCTTACATGTTTCAAATGACCAAAGAACCCAAACTTGCAGGAGATGCCTTTAGTAAGACCACTTTCACACACTACCTGGGAGGTGGGGAAACCTCTATGATGGTAATGATGGCTCTATCACTGGAATTGGCACTTGTAGAAATGCACTATTCTGGGCTCTTTTTTTCCCCAGCAAAAACACACCTGCATGACTGGGCCTGCAATGTAGCTTTTACCTGCTGGATAAAAGCAGAAAAGCACATTCCTACCTGCACTAATTCCTGTGAGTGTAGAGCTGTGACTGACATCATGGCAGTTTCACCACCTCCCAGGTCAGTGTGACAGTGGCCCAAGTCTTGAATGTCTTGCAGGCTTTCCATTTTAGAGCTGCCACTTTGGGAAAGCTGCCATCTGTAGTGCACTACTGGCAAGTGAAATGTGGTAACCCCACCCCCACCCCCCAGCAGTTGTCAAGGCTCTGACTGAAAAAATAACAATACTTCAAGCATGTGCATCTCTGCATTTATGAACTGATAATTGGCATAATACATGGCTTCTGGAAACAATGTGGCTTCTGAAACCAGCCACTCTTTGCACTGATGCAGTTCTGCACAACTGCCAAAAAACCTGACTACTCACTAAATATGGAAATAAAATGTATGTTTCAAATGCTTGGTATCAAAAGGGAGGTAAATATTGTGCACTTGCATGTTTGCTAACAAGTAGAGATGAGTTCAGTGGTGGCACAGAAGATTGGTAAGGGTGAAGGACTCATGAAACTCTGGAGATGGTTCTGTAGCTTTTTAATTAGGTGTGTTGGTATCCAAATAGCTGGGGAACACAGAATTGTATGGAGGGCTCTGCCTTCTAGCAAACCAAAGCTAAGTTGGTGGATAACACCAAAACCTGTTCAAGTCGGGACAGCAGCTTCTTCCATATCCTACTGGGAAGGGAGCCAAGACATTCACTTGTGTAATAAAACTATAGCGCAAAACCAAAGATTGTCTTGCACGTTTAACAGATTAACAGTTCATGTTTAGATTATTGTTCACAAGCAGTAGAGAATGTGGCAATGAATAAGGTAAACGGTCTCCAATACTGGAAAACGTTGACATTGATTTAGGCAATAGCACTCTGGAAAACTAAGGGCTTGCTTTAAACCTGGATCTGAAATGTGCACTGCAAATATAAATATAGGCAGTTTGAGGCTTCTCTCCACTTTAAATGTTGGTGAAGATGGCTTTGCTACTTTCTTCTCTGCCTAACCATGTCTTTCCAGCCAGGCCTCCCTGCAGCTGAAGCCCCAACCTCTTCCTGGCTGAGGCTTGTGTCAGGCATGGAGGATGTGACTGTTCAACAGTACTGCTAGAGAAGCAGAAGTAACACCCACCCCAAAGAGGTTTTGAGAATCCCTGTAGGAGGCATTCTATGAGCCTAATATGAAATCTCTCTAAAAGGTCAACAATTTTCCTTCTGGCAATTTCTTCCCCCCACAATAGATGCCATGGAACATCTACTAAAAGCCCGTGGCACTGTGGACATTTATTCTGAATAAGGAATGGCAATGTAACTGGCATCCAGATAAAGCAAGTACCAGGAGTATCTTGGATACTCATGGCAAACTAGACTAGGAATCGAGGGCTTTTCCTCCACACCAGTGCTTCCTACTGTGTGTCTAGGATCATATGCTGGTGTACTGGCTGATCTCCTAGCAGAAGAGCAAACAGCATGTTGTGGTGCTACACCCACATACCCTTGACTGACAGTCACTATGACAAATGGCTGTTTATAAAGGCAGCTTTAGGAGGAAATTGCAGTAAGAGTCAGTTACTCTAATGGACTGGCAGGCTAGCTTCATGTCTGTTGTAAGGAAAGTCCTGCTGCCTTCTGGTTTGAAATACAATCGTGGAACTGCTAGCTGTAATTCTAGCAAGTATACTCATGACTAATCCTCTTAACCCAACTTGTGTCTCTTGTTCCCAAGATCAATCTTTTGTGACGCTTACCACAAACGATTCCTATGTGAAAGGCGCGCTGGTATTGGGGTCATCTCTGCAACAGCACAGGACAACAAAGCAGCTGACGGTGCTCATAACTCCACAGGTCTCGGATCCCATGAGGTACATTGCCTAACACATGTCAATCTAGTTTAACCCTGCTCTCTAGTTGGAGTAAGAGCTAATCATTGTCATGCATACCCTGTCTAAGACATTTCTGGCTGATAACTGCTGCTTGTAATAAGACATGGAAGCACTCTTCAAATAGAATGATGGAAGAGACCTTGAGGGTCAGCTAGTCAATCCACCTACTTGGATGCAGCACTAATTTGTCTATAGGAAGTGTTCTCTGAGACGTGTATGAAATCTCTCTAGAAAGAGTAAAGGGAATTCTCATTGTGCTATTGTCCCCTCCTAGAAAAGTTTGAACAGCAAGCTCAATTTTAATAAGTGTATGCAAGCTGCCCATCTAAAGTCTAGCATAGTGTTTGTTCACAGTAAGGAGTGTGGCTGACTTGCAAAGCAGTCCTCTGGAACTAACTGTTGCTCATCAACTGCATAACTTGCAGAAATCAACAATCCTTAGCCCCAGCATTCTTCCCGTTTCCTCTCTCTACTTAGGAATGGGAACATGTTGAATTGGATTCTACTGGAGTCCAATATGCTTGTGCCCTTTCTGCTAGAAGAAACTTTGTGGGGTTTTTTTTGGGGGGGGGGGTTTCTTTGTTTTTTTAAATAGGAAATATTAACATAATCCAGTGAAATTATTCTAGCCCAAATCAGCTGTGCTGCACCAAACATCTGAACTAACAAAGTCTGACTTCTAAGATGGGAAGACATTGCTCAGTGGGATTTTTCAGATAGAAATGAGGCCAGGAGTCCTGTTCATATTCACCTGTGGGCTTCTTGTAACTCAAACAAATCTGCTTGAAAGCAACCTGTATAATCAAGTAATTAAAGGGAAACCTACACAAGGCTTTTTCCCAGAGATCTCCAGCCTGCTTCCCTAAATCTTGGGCTGGCTACTAATAGTGCTCCAAAAGACAGTCTCCAAGTGTAGGCCAGCCTAAACTACCAGACCAAATCCTAGGTAAGACTACTTCTGCATTCCTTACAACATGAAAAGCTGTTAGGAAACTAATGATGACTTTAATGAACTCGGATATCTCATCAGCAGTTGTACTGTTGGCTTTAAGAATTGCAGTTCAGATTGGGCCATGTGTGTCAGCTACCAATCCTAGAACTATTCGGTTGCTGTCAAAGGTTTTGCATGACTGTTTAATAGCTTCCTCTTCCTTGGCTATAAGCTTAAAATAGTCTGCCACCTCACCAAGAGGCAGTGTTCTCCGATATTGCCCATCTGTGTAGATGGTGTGCTGCTGCTGCTACTACTACTATACATGCTCTACCTGGCTTGCAGGTCTCCCACAGAGCTTCCTTTCTCTTGAAATCTGTGGATTAGCAGTGCTGAGCATTAACCTGGGGTTATCAGTCTCTCTAAGCAAGAACCTCCTCTTGAAGGGGGCAGTGTCCCTAAGGTTTTTGTTTTGGGTTTTTTCTGTTGAAGACTTTGTGTACATTTCCTTTTCCATGGGGTAGTGCCAGCCACTATGTGTGGGCTGGAGATATGGGAATAACTCTTGTAAAAATTAAATCTTGGCCACAATTTCTCTTGCTATAGGAAAGTGCTGGAAAAGGTCTTCGATGAAGTAAAATTAGTCGATGTCTTGGACAGTGGAGACTCGGCCCATCTAGCACTAATGAAAAGACCTGAACTTGGTGTAACGCTAACAAAGCTCCACTGCTGGGAACTAACTCAGTATTCAAAGTGTGTGTTCATGTATGCAGATACAATGGTAAGCTAAGCTGATGCTTGGGCTACACCTTAAATGTGGGAGTGTTTAATATTCAAAGGCTAAATTACTTGCAATAAGGGAATGTATTATGAGTCTCTTGCTCTTTTAAAATGAAATTGGGAATAACACTTTAGGGAAGATGGGTAAAGTCCATTAAGGCATAATATGATGAACCTTTTAGCCTAGAAACCAGAAGCAATTTTTGTCCCCCCACAACTAGGTTTTGTCAAACATTGATGAGCTTTTTGAGAGAGAAGAGTTGTCTGCAGCACCAGATCCAGGCTGGCCTGACTGTTTTAATTCTGGAGTCTTTGTTTATCGACCTTCCATTGAAACGTACAATCAGCTGTTACAACTTGCCACAGAGAAAGGCAGCTTTGATGGTAGGTAATGGTATTGCCTGGAGTTCCCATTATAAATGCAACTTGGAACATCTCTTCCCTAGAAAGGACTCCTTTACTGACTCTGCCTTGGGGATTCTGCTTCTATAGACAGGTCCTCAAACCAAATTTGCAGAAACTCCTCCTTCCTGCTGCTCCGCTTCCCCCAGCATGGAATCTCCTGCCTGTGCTGGGGACAAGTTGTGCAGGAAATTCCACAGGGGGACGAATTAAACCCTTGGGGCTCTCCACCCCACAAGACTGCACAGAATTGGGCCCCAAGACTCCCAGGCTCCTGTGGAATTTCTTTAAAAGATTTTGCAGGAGAACTGGGGGCCCTGTCTAGAGATTGTATCTCATTGGAAAGTACTTAATGATTACAGGAAACGCATATGCATAGATTCTTAGACTGACTCTAACTGCATGAAACATTAATAAACTTGTATTGAAGGCCAAGGTGGACTTGGCTACAGCTTAAGAAGTCTTTAAGGCTAATTAAACTTGGCCAGTTACCCAACTATTTTAGTAAACTAGATTTGGGGACCACCAGCTTTCAAACTCCCAACCTAATGGACTTCTGTCTTTGCCTCAGCAGCAACTAGCTTTTATTTATTATATGAATTTTATGAAGGTTAATTGGTAAAAAGTCCCCTTAAACATTTTCACTGAACTCTTCCTTGCTTAGTTTCAAGAGGATAAAAGCCTTGAACATGTCATTTATCAGTACTATATCTTACTCTTCTGCCCCCAGTAGAGAGGTAAAGCCAGTGGCACTTACCTGAGCATACTCACGTCTGTTCTGCAAAGAACTTAAACTTCTTACTCCAACAGAACCTAGCTCTGATTTTGAGGGACATGTAGTTGCTCCACTTCTGGCTTACAGGTTATGGAGTCCAGTTTAAATGTTAAGCATGAAGTTGGTTCTCAAGGTGCAGTTGATGCTCTGAAGCTCTCTTCAAGCATGCAACAAGCATTTATTGGAAATAAGGGCACGTTCTGACACTGCAAAACGTGCATCATTTGCCTCCAAGAAACTCCAGGAGGCAAATGCCATGTGGCTTTTGTCATGTAGAACAAAGCCACATGGCTTCTGCATGGAGGATGCACAGCTTGACTTTCCAGCTCTACACCCTCAGCATGGTCTGTGCCAAAGTCGTGTGGCTTTCTTGTCCTATGTGAGAAAAGCTGTAGTGCACCATTTGCCCCAGGAGGCAAATGGTGCACATTTTGTAAAAGCACCCAAAGTAGATTAGGCACAAGCTTTGCTTGGTTTTAGCAGAGACCTGAGTGCCTTAATAGTCAAAGCTATGACTAAGCACGTGATGAATGTTATAGTAGGCCGTGCCATCATACCAGCTGGTCATTCATAAACCAGTTTAGAGTTTGAGGAACAGTAACTTTGAGAAGCTAGAAGGATTTTTAATGCTGCTTGCAGCATTTCTGCTTTAACTCTTCTAGCATCAATGGGCCATATAACCTACTCTGTGTAATCTGGAGTGTGGCTGCTGTCTGAGCTGTGAAATATATATGGCATAGGAGACTTAACAATAGGTGGTGGTAGGCATACGGGTAGGACTATAGTAGGAAATGGCCTATCCAAGAAAGGATATGACAGGAACCAGGTTCACAGCAGGAATGCAAAGGTGGAGTAAACAGCCAACAGTCAAGTTACTTAGGGCTGATTCAGACGTGCTTCAAAGACCACTAACAAGTGCCAGTGGCAGGATGCAAATATGAAGAATGTGCACCCAGATGTCTGAAAAAGCAGCGCACTGATGTGCACTCTACCAACCAGAAAAAAACAGGTTGGTAGAGCATGCCTGATTGAGCAGACAAGCTTCAATCGTGCGCACACGCATTCTTCACATTCGCATCCCATCGCCAGCGCTTCTAAGTGGTTTTTGAAGCGCGTCTGAATGAGCCCTTAGACTTGTATAATGGTTATAAAAGCTTCAGCCAGAGTCCTCATTTTGGGATCTAATAAAGTTCTGGAATTTAGTTCAGACCCTCTTTTAAAGGTATTGTGTAAACATTCTTTTGAGGATGAGGGCTGACAGATCAGAGATGGGAGTGGCTGTTCTGAGAGAAGTGACTGCCCACTAGAATCCTTGGTGGCTGTTCCTTGTGTTTGTTTTTTTACTCCTATTTCTATGCAAGTTCATTCAATGGTGTAAGGGTTGCTGCCTTTCATCAGTGTAGCTTCCATGGAGGTATTTCTTGTTTCCAAGTCCAACAGTCTTGTAGCATTGCACCTGCATAACTACCCAAACTTGAAAAGAGATAAAAGTACAAATGTACCTAGTTATTGAGCAAAATAGAATCGGAACACTATTTCATGTCCTTTAACTTTTCAGTCTAACCAGGCATTTACTAGTAAACAAAATTACAAGGTAGTGGTTCTCCAAACTTCCATGACAACAGTCAGACTTAAATTTTGTGACTGTTTGGGGTCCTGACCCACAAACTGTAATTTTGTGCCAAACAAAGATGTAGATAAGCCAGCACTTGGTCTTGGTATACTGCTGAACTGGTTTGTTTAGGTATATGACCAAACGCAAATGTCCAGTGATTTTTTTAAGTGTTCACTTTCTGGGAACTTGACCAATTGGTCTTGTATTGGCAAACTCTGCTTGCTCCAAAAGCTTGAATGCAAGTAGACGTTGGCAAGATAGACCAGGGTCTGACTGTTCAAGCTTAAACTTCCTATGACCATGTGAAAGTACTGCATCTAACGTGTATTTAGAACAATGCTAGCTATCTGCATTGCTAAAAAAAGGCTACATGAAGGATTTCTTAATAATGAGAGCATTGCTTTTGATGTGCAGTAGATGCATTTCTCTTTATTGGAAACCTTAACTAAAATCATATGACAAAATCTGAAGACTTGCACATTACTGGTGCTCTGAAATAGCATGCCTCCAAAGAAGTCAATTCCAATACAGGAGGGATTTGAAAGATATATGGCTATATGCTGTCCTACTCAGTGACTGTGCGCTAACTGAAAGGTATAGCCCTCTTTTTCAAATAGCCAAAACAGACCTGGAGTGTTCCTGATGTGACAATGTGCACCATTACCTCCAGGAGAAACTCTGGGGGGCAAATTGGGGCATAGCTTTTTTTCACATTGGAAAAGTGAAGATGCACATATCGTGCATCTCATGCAGAGCTCAATCTGCATGGTCCCTGCCAAAGCTGCATAGCTTTGCATTCCCACGTGGCAAAAGATGCTCCTCAATTTGCTTCCGGGAGGCAAATGGTGTGCATTATACCATGTTGGGAAGCACCCTTCATCTTGAATTGTGTTCAGTTGTTCAAACTGCACTCTGCTTTGCAAAGTACTAGTAATGTTTAGCTTTGTTACATTAGCATTCCTTTCTAAAGACCCTATAATGTAGGAGGCTTGCACACTATTATCCTCTGTAGCAAGATAGCTGACTTCTGTTAAGCTAAGCTAACTGAACTACCAACTTTCAAGGTGTTTTGCACTCAAAGTTAAAGTTAAGACAAGATAAGAAACGCTAACCAGATTTGCACCACTTTCCTTTATAAAAGTATTCAGTGCTAAACTAGGATAAATTTCTTCATCAATAACTAGATGAAACAGGTTTGCCTTATTGGGTGTTTTTACACACACTTCTCCTGAATGTTTGCTGTAACATCCAGAACTTTCTATGTCTAAATCACTCACCCAGATCTTAAACATCTGTAGCTTTGAACTTCTGTGTGAAACTTCTCCCAGAACTTCTGTGTGTAAAAGGTTCTCCTGGTAAATGGCTTTGCTCCAGGCAGCTGTGGTCACTTGGCTTCCATGGCAGCCTGTCACATTTACAGCTGCAGCTACTTTAGGCTGCCTCAGGGCAGTGTTCATGTGAAGAATGCATCCAGGAACTGCATCAGGGCAGTGTGTGTGAAAAATGAATCTGGAACTTACTTGTAAACCCAGAAGACTGAAACATCCAGAACTTTAACGTGTGTAAAAATCCCCATTGTTGAGATGGACATACAGGTTTCAGGAGGGAGAGCACCTTCCATGAGATGCTACTTTATTCACTGCAACAGCAGCTAGATCCAACAGTTAACCAATCTGCTTTGTTTACCCTCATAAGCAACTGTCAATGAACTATATGGCACAGAATGCCTATGGTCTAACTAGACCAGGAGTGATCAGACATTGATTTGCAAGCCACCTGTGGCTCTTGGGCAAAAGATGGGCAGCTCTTGTGAGGCAGCCCAGTGCATATGTAGCTTTGTCCTGTCTGGTTCTTATTTTGCCTGCCACTTCCATGTGCTGGGAGCATAGGATAAACTGAGAAACAATAGTAAACACTCTCCAAAAGGAAGTATCAAGCTTTACTTGTGTGGAGGGGTAGGAGAGCACCTGCCTGTGTAGAAGCAGAAATGGGTATGGGGAATCTGGCAGACAACTCTTCCATATTCAGAAGAATGTTTGAGGCACTTACCTACCTACAAGACAGTGGCAGGTAAGCTCTGCTTCCTTGCTCCGACACGGCTACCTGCCAGCCTGAGTCTGCTGGTGACTCTACCTCCTCCCTTTCCACCCTCATGGCACCCCACTAGCTGTTTAGTGCTCCAAGGGGCTTGATGTGTGGCTCTGAGTAAAGCATTCAGGAAGGAGTAGGCAGATGTTGAATAGATTTGTGGTCTGCCAACTGAGCAGGCATGGAGCTCTCGACCTGCAGGGCTATTTATGTAACCTGTTCGTTAGTGAAGCACAAGGTGCAGAGACTCGAGGTCCCCAGAACCTGTTCCAATAGGAGCTCTTGGTGTCTGATCTGCTGCAACATAAACGTGCAGCGCTTCAGACAAGCACTGTCATTGTGTAAAACATGGGATTTAGCTTTAAAAACAGTGCTCAGTGCTGTATGTAAAGAACCTTGTGGCTCAACCATATGAAGATCTTGGTTCATGGCTCTTGGGAACTCTGGCCAGCCTGGGTTTAGATGGAATGAAATCCTAATGGAGCTGTCTGGACTGCTGACCAAACAGAATGGTTTTTTTTTAACAATTGCAGCACTTAAAATGCTAAGCCTGTTGCTGGCCTTCTAGAAGATGGATGTAGCACAGAAGCATATGCCAGACTCATGTCCCCTGGAATGGCTTTGCTGAGGGAAGACTCCAAATGCTAGCAGATGGAGACCACTGCCCTGTACACATGAAGCTCTGCTAGCCTGCTTTCACTAGCATGGCTGGAACAGATATCGCTCGATTTTTAAGAATAATAGTTGCCTGGTTGAGTTTAGATAAGTGCAACTGAGCTTTATTTTCTTGCAGCCTGCTAACTCTTTCCATCTTCCTTTCAGGTGGGGACCAGGGGTTGTTAAACAGTTTTTTCAGCAACTGGGCCACAACAGATATTTACAAGCATCTGCCATTTATTTATAACTTAAGCAGCATTTCAGTATACTCCTACCTTCCAGCATTTAAAGCGTAAGTAAAAAATAATAGTAACATGTCAGTGTATTGATGCTGTCCTAATGCAACAAGTAAAACTTGTAACAAGTTTGCTTTTTAATTTAAAATTAATTCAGAGGGGTGATCCAGGAGTCAAATGTACCTTACATGTCTCTTGATCTCATGTTCTTGTAGTGTTGTTGTAAAGCAACAATATACAGTTTAAAATTAAATCAGACTGATATTGGGCAAAATGCCCCCCTGACTTTCAGTGAAGGGGGAAGTTGCATTGTGTACACCTGACGAGCACCAGTTTAAGACTGCAATTCTAGCATCCTTGTCTGCCAGCCTGCATGTAATGGAGCAAAAGACCTGGTTGTAGCAGCTCTGAAGTCTGCCTTAAACCCAACCTTGCTTGCACATGTGAGTTACGTGGTGAAGATAATTTCTCCTCTCCTTCCCTCAGTCACATGTCTGCTACACTCATGGTGATGCCTAATCCAGCAATATAGTGTTGCTTCATGGTGGAGTTGCCACTCTAGTGGCTAGAACTTCAAAAAGCACCTAGGTCCTTCTGAGCTCTCACCAGAATAAAACATTCAAAAGGCAGCCAGTGACTTGGGGATCTTCTCTGCCATTTAAAAGTTGATGAGACTTTACCATCTGCTCTTTAGAGCCTGGTAATCAAACTTCACTATTTTGAAGTTGCTTTGTGCTGAAGTGCTGTCATGTAAACTTGTAAATAAGTAGCTGTCTTGATTGCTACTATTACAAACAACACAAGGCTTCCCCTCTCTATAGGCTGTACTCTAATTCATGCTATCTTTCTGCAAGATGATAGGAGAAGTACAAGTACCCAAGTCATTCCAGGAAATGCACTTTCCTGCAAAAGGGTTTACCTTCCTGGGTAAGGGCAAGACAGACTCCAAACTTCTAGTATGAATCTTAGGTTCAGAGGGCAACTCTTGCTTCTGTTGCAGAAAAACAATAGCTGTTGCCGCAGTCAAAAGTAAATGACAAGCTGCACAAAACCTCTAACAAATTTCTAGATGACATCAAGTTACAAGAGATTAATGCGGCAGCTAACATAAGCAGTACTGTTGCTGGCTCTAGTTCATGCTGTGTCTTGTGATCTGAACATCATTTGGAGCACTGTCGGGTTAAAATTAGAACACTTATTTTAAGATGTATATGCAAGCTCGAATGAAGTCCTACTACTGAGTGGTCAGAATTGCCAGCATTCGGTATGCTGAAAGCTATTGTGTACACCCTAGCCTCCCTTGCTGCTAAGATGAAACTCGTGTGATTGCCAACTCTTAACTCACCTTGTTACTGCCATTGGCAGTCAAGTGGATTTATTTAACTCAGGATGGTAAATACTTCCCTTTAACAGTACATCTGCTTCAGTCACACAGGTTCTGTAGCCACTAGTTTAGTACAGAACTAAGTAAACACGGGGTGCAAAGCACATGGCCTGTCCTCAGCACAGGGCATTCTAGGTGAACCAACTCTAGACTTGTGCCAGATAAACTAAACTCAAGATAATCCAACAGTTGGAATGAAATAAACTCTAAACCTACTATGACATCAATATCTAATCTTTCAGAGCTTTTAATAATGGAAAAAGGATTACCAAAACAGGTGTGAAATATAGCCTCAAAGTAAAAAAAATAAAAATAATCAAATACAAAGTCCTGCATACCACTGTCAAACATTGGGTGAGGGTGCTCCTTCTGAAAGGGGGTGGGGGCACACAAGAGGTAGGGGAGTAGAATCTAACTTGTAGAAGCCACCTTATTTTCCAGGCTGGATAATGCTCTTGAGATTAGGAACTTTCTGAGGAAAATCTGAACCGATTGCCACAACTGTGGAAGTATAAACTCCACAACTTTTTTATTTAAATGATGAAATTCCTGCAGGAAACTGGTTCAAATGAGCAACTTTAGGCTCATCCTAATGACACTTTCCCACTTGCAAATGCAGATTAAGGAACAAGTTACTTTCTCAGATAGCAATGTATTGACTACTACTGACTCCCTTGGCTGCTAGCTGCCTCATATCCCTGTAGCAATGCAAAGGGAATAGAGATAATGTCATGTGGAAGGGGCATGGAGTAGAGCAGGCTGCTCTTGATCTTCAACCCTACCTCATGTGAAGGCCAAAAGTGATGTCCAACATAATAATGCATTGAGGATTGAAGCTTGCTTGCTGTGTTAACCACATAGTGCATTGCCACTGCTTCTTGATAGTCACATCCTCCGAGCAAACTTTGCATAGATGGACAGAGCACAGGAAATAGTTAGGACTTCACACAACATTCAGTATGAGTTTCTGCCACTACCCACACAGCATTGTGCCAGTGAGGCCTTCTCAGCCTAGGCTTCACCTATTCTAAAATGGCTCCCCTGGCCTGATAAACTGAAATGATACAGGCAGAGGCAGAGTGAAGTAATTTGGTTAGGATAAACTTGCAGTGTATAAAATTGGCACACTCTGAATATGTAGTGAGACCTTCACTTACCTTAACCTTATTCTGATTGCAACTGCTGCTTGCGACTTTTCTCCAAGGACACACGAGCAAGACACTGGGATTGCTGTAAGTACCAAAGTAGCCCAAATGGTGGTGTTTGGGCTATATTCAAAGTTTGAATCCTTGAGGTAGAACTGTATCTGCATTATCTCCTGGTGGCATAGTATGTTCCAGTGCCAGTAGGCAGTTGCATTTGTGTAGATCCTCTTTTGGAGAAATACTATAACGCCTATTGGATGGAGACTTACAAAACTTCTTTCTAACAGGTTTGGGACAAAAGCTAAAGTTGTGCACTTTCTGGGAAGAGTGAAACCTTGGAACTTCTCATATGACTCCAAAACAAAAAGCATTAAAGGGGACATGCATGACCCAACAGTGGTTCATCCAGAATTCCTCAGTCTGTGGTGGGATATCTTCATCACCAACATCTTACCGTTGTTAGAGCAACATGGACTTGCTAAAGAGAGTGCCACGGGTGTGAAGGCGGTATGTTTCTTATGTACTATAAATACTTAAACTTCACATAGAACCTCAAATGACTAAATATTGGGGGAGTATACCGGTATACTAATGAATCTTCTGCAACTCTTGGCAGTAGAGCACATAACTAGGTTAGGTTTCCTGCTGCCCTTGTTTCATAACTAGCTGTGTGCTGCAAAGAGCTACTGAGGAAGTGGCAACTGAGGTTGAAGCCAAGTGGGAGATTTCTTCACTTGTAATGAAGAGTCTTGAGTTGCCTATGGCTTCAGAATGAACAGGCCTTCCAGTTTCAGAAGGAACGGTACAGTCTGAAGCGACTTGGCCATATTGAGACCTTTTTTGGAAGTGTACAACAAAGCATAATCTGTTTGCATTGAACTTCTGCTGAATGTTAAGTGCACTGACACTGTTTTATTGAAACACTTGGGAGGGGACTGCATGGGAAGAATGCATGCACCTACAATAGAATGCAACTAAAAATCTCTCGTACCTGCACAAAACTCTTCCGCTGAAAGGCTTGCTAGACTGAGTACTTCTGCAATAGCGGTTCACATTTGGTAAAACACATTAGACATGGAAAGTGCTCTTAAACTAACTGGATATGAAGCTGCTTTAATCTAGAAATTTGTGGGTTTCTATGAAATCTTTTGAAGGATCTCATACTTGTAGTGTAATGCCAGCTAATCTGATGGTGTATTGCTATGGATTCTGACTCACCTGAATTGAGCACTAAATATACTGGAGAATGGCCTACAAATGTCAAGTTTGGGAAGGTAAATTGAAGAATAAACTATGGTAGGGCTTTGAACTCAAAGGAAAATTCCTAAAGTAAGGATTTAGCACCTGCACTTTAACACAAACTAGGGTGGAGCAGTGTCCTATGTTTGAGGTTCCCCCAATCAAGTTGGTCTCAACACCACAATAGAAGCCATTTGAAAAACTTGGTTATCAAGGAGCTTATTCTTAGTAGTAATCCCATGCAATGGATCAATCTCTGACTTTCATCCAGGAGTACCCTACAGTGTAGGACAAGCAGTCCCACCACAGTGGCACACCATTGAAGTAGCTTGTAGAAGTAAACAGCTGTTATGATACAGCAATAGTTTTAAAAAGTTATAAGCCTAGCTCATAACATGAATCTAGCAGACCAGGAGAACTGCTGCCCAGTTCTTTAGAACTCAGTGAGGAACCTGGCTTGAAGGCCAAGTCTGGCCAATTTTATAGAAACATCTGAAGGTAGAAATAGTGCTCTTGTCACTTAAATCTTGTTTAGCCAAAGCTGCATTTGTGCATGGGGTTCAGGATAGTGCATGTGATGCAACTCTGCAATGACACTTTCAATAAATCAAGGCTTAGTACATGGGGAATATAATGTAGTTTTAAGTTCTCAACCTTTCTAAGCCCAAACATACTGACCTTTTTGAGCAATGCTTTGTCTTGTCCATATTTCACCTTTTTAATGAACTGTTTGCAGCTATCGGGCTTGGTCTATTCTCTGGCTTTCTCTTGTGGCTTCTGTAGAGAGGTATGAAGAACTTAAACCTAATCTTAACTTTCTGCTTTGTTCATTACACTCTTGCTGAAAGTAGTATCTTATGCTTAACTTCAGAGTGCTTGCTGCTTTGCATGAGCATCTCATTGGTTCTACTTGGCCCTCTTGCAGCTTTTGTAATAGTTACTCTTGTACTACGTATGCAGCTGAATCATTCGAATCATGATTTTTCTTCTAGGAAGAGGTGATGGAGGCAGTGTCCCATATGTCCCTTTCAGCATCAGCAGCCCCTTCTCCAGCATCCCCTCCAGCCTTGTCTTCAGAAGAACGCAAGGAAAGGTGGGAGCAGGGTCAGGCTGACTACATGGGAGCAGATTCCTTTGATAACATCAAGAAAAAACTAGACTCCTACCTCCAGTAGAGCACCTGACTACTTCCTCTATGAACATATGCAATACAAGAACTTTCCCCCCCCTCCCCAGAGCTATAGCAACTAGGAAAGTGTTAATGACCGTATTTCAACTTGCTAGTAGCTTGGCAAGCTTGTCAACTGAAGGCCACTGCAGTACTACAGGTGAGAACAGTGTCGGCAAAAGCTATAAGGAAATTCCTGTGCCAATCTCCTCCCGATAGCCAAACCTTCCCAGTTTAGCCAAAACTGAACATGCCTCTTAAAAGTAAAATTGTTGGGAACAGGGCACTAAACTGGTATGAAAACTTAATTCATTAAGTCTGCTTCTTTTACCTCTTCAAAAGTTCAATAATGTACGTTCCATTTTTGCTTGCTATAATACTGGTTATGGAACAGGACAGAAGTTAGGTGGGTGCAAGTCTGGCTTGGTGTAAATGTACTGGCACAACATGATGTCCAACAGTAAAGATGCTACTTTGCTCTACCAGTTTCCTTATCCTGAAAATCTCTGCCTGGTTTCTCTGTACAGTACATACAGCATAGAATGCTTTTGTTCAGTTCTGTGTATATAATGGAATTAGGAATTTCAGTTAACTGTTACCTGTAATATTGCACTTTAAATGCAAAATAAAAAAAATTTGATGCATAGCCTGCTGCTTAATGTCTAATACTGGCCACTCCTGAGTAAGTAAATATGGATGAGTCTATATCACACTTCTCTGAATGAAACTAGTGCCATTTTTCCTCTTAAATGCTACAACGTCATTCATATAGTAAGATGGAAAGGATACTAGGCTATAACATAGCAATTGAAAGCCACATGATGGGAGTCTAAAAAATTGTTCTCTATATAGTGGTTTAAAAAAAGTTAATGCCCCTTTTAACTGCTCACATTAAGCTGTAAGCTAATCACTGTAGTATACTCTTGCTTGATAGTTCTATGGAGACCTTAAAGGAATATCCTTGCCTGGGTGTGTAGTTGGTACTGATGACTGGTAATGTGGGGAGAGCAGGTTCCTAATCTAGGGCACAAGTCTTGATTGACTTCCAATGGCTGAGGACTGGTCTGTCGATATACATATCCTAGGAGAGAATTAAGATGGCTGCTTGAGGGTTATTTCCCTGGTCTTTATATAAAAAAAAAATTACTGCTCCACTCCTACAGGGGTGAAAAAAGGCTTCTAAGTTAGTCTTAGTGCTACAATAGAGGACTCATAGAGGCATCCTTTAAATCCATAGAGGTGCAAAGTAACTGGGGCTGATCCCATGCTGCATGCATCTCCGTAGGAATTGCACTGTTCCACACAGACCCTGCTTGGGACTGGTCACGGAGTAAATTTAGAAATTGTAGGGATCAAGTGCCAAACTACCCTACTGTCTTGTATACATAATTGTTTGCTTCAGCTGAAGACTGACTTTTACATCTTTACTGTGCCCTTAAAAAACCCAGCATTGAAAATATAAAATACAATATACATTTTAAAAAAACCTTTTAAAACATGACATCATCCCAACTACCTATCAAAGATAAGTTGTATCCCACCAAGCTCAGACATGGGGCAAATACAAAACCCAAGCAACTGGGTCTTAGATGTTCAAGCGCTTGGCCTTCTACCACCATAGCATCGCTTCTCGTTAAAGCTTGTTCAGTTGAATACTAACATGCTGCTTGCTGCTCTAGGCTTTGTCTAGTAGCTAAAAAGGAACTAAAACAGAATTAGCAGAGCATTATTGGAGTAGATGTCACAGCATGCTATGGCAACTGGCCTACACATGCTAAACATGCCTATTAGTGTGTGTTAACTGTTGGTGAAAGATACAGTAAAGGGCTGAAATATGAACTGAAACACCTGTTAATGGGTGGGGCTAGCATGAGCTTATAGGGAGAGGGCTCGTGAAGTTTTATTTAGCAAAACTAGTACAGCTAGACCAGTAGTTCATGGCCTCTTGTATAAAGGGGTAATGGTACCTCATAGCAGTAAAACACTTTTGAGCAAGTTGAGGGCCTGGCACAGTAACAGTACTACTGCCTTGCATCAGTTTCATACTCAAAGAATGGATGTATTATGTTCTGACTTAATTTTAATAACTGCCACCCCATAATGTAAGCTCAGGGTGGGTTACAGTATAAAAAAATCAAAATATATTAAAAATAGCATGTATATAAAACAAACCTAGTCATAATGGGGGACATAAGAATAATCTAACCCTCTGCCCTACAACCCCACACTTCACCTATCTCCCTCAGCCAAAGCCTGCTGGAACAGCCAAGTCTTACATTGGTGATGGAAAGAGGGGAGGTCTGGAGCCATGTGGGCCTCTGTGGGAAGGGAGTTCCATAGCTGCCCCCCAAACAACTTGCGGGTGGGGAGAAGAGACTTCAAGAAGGGTACTCCTGGCAGACCATACAAGCTGGTCCAGAATGTGTGTGGGGGGGGAGGGGTCAGGGGTCTGCTGACTAAAATCTTTACTGAAAGTTTTATTAAGCCAATATGAAACACAGCTGTAGTAACTACTCATCTCTGTTAACCTTGGTCTTCATGAGAAGTAAATATGGGGTATATATTCACTGCCCTTTCTAACCTAAAATGGATTGGGGGGGAATGTAATCTGCCCACTTGTTTGCAAACAGTGGGCAGACCAATGGGTAAGCAACACTGAATGCCTTTTAACTCTATCATGATACAGGGAGACCACTTGTGAGTGGGAATATGGCACCAATACCTCCCCTACCCTATTGTAAGGGTATTGCAGGATGACAACGTTGATTGCAGAGGGCTACCTAGCTAATAAACTCTCAGTTCTTATTTTGAGAAATGACTGAGAAGCATGGGCTTGTACAAAAACAAACTGGCCACAAGTAAAGTTGGAAACAAATCTTCCAAGGGGGTATTGGGGCACAAAACCTGGTTGGCTTTTGCTGGACAAGACTGAGTTGTGTGGGACTTTCAATCAGAACACATTTGGGGAGGGGGTGTGTGTGTGTCTAAGGTATTGATCAAATGCCTGTAGATTCAGGGAAGCAATCTCTTTATTCCCAATTTGTGTGACTGTTTTCTGGTGCTTACCCACTGTCTGGCAGCTGTGGGGGACAATGAGGGTTAACCAAATGCAACTGAATCCTGACAAGATGGAGCTGATGTTAATGGGTGGGTCAGTGGAGTTGACAGCTCCATTGATTGATGGTGTGCCCTCCACTGACATCCCAGGTGCAGAACCTATGGGTGCTTAATGCACAGCTCTGCCTGGATCTCCAGGTGGAGGCTGTGACGAGGAGCACCTTCCACCAGCTTCATCTGGTGCAGCAACATCAGCCCTGGATGTGGCCGCGATCATCCATGCTTTTATTACCTCTTGGTTAGACTACTGCAAGGCACTCTACAGGGGGCTACCTATGGTGATAGCTCAGAAGCTGCAGCTGGTACAAAATGTGGCAGCCTGGCTCCTGGTGGGGCTGGGCTGTCGGGAGCACATTACACCAGTGCTCTGCTCTGGCTGCCAATAGTCTTCCAGGCCCAATTCAAAGTGTTGGTTCTTATCCATAAAGCCTTACACAGCCTGGGCCCTGCCTATCTGCGAGACTGCCTCCCTTGGGTTCTGGATCAGCCCCTGTGGTCTTCCAGGGACATCGTGGTTCTCGGTGGCCACACCACACCTCTGGAATTCCCTCCCAGTGGGGGCCCATTTGGCGTTCTGTAGGAGTTGTAAGACCTGGCTGTTCCATCAGGCATTTGGCAAGGGGGGGTGGGGTGTCCCTTATGCTGTTTTATGTGTTTAAATAGTTTGAATCTGTTTTATATATATATATATATTTTATGCTGCTAGCTGCTTTGAGCTGCCAGTGGTGGGATGAAAGCGGGATAGAAATTTTTAAAATAAATCTAGCTTGAACTCATGGGTTGGGAAGGAATTTTTCTCCAACGCTGGTACTTGGATTTCTTGCTTTTCAACTGCAGAACTGAGCAATTGGTGCTTGCTAGGCTTCATCTGGCTGTACATTGCAAATTAAAGCAATCGCTCCTGTTCTGAGGCCTCTAATCCAGTTTGAGCTAGCATATTACAAAGGGCAGCAGGAGTGGGTTTGTGACTTGTATCAGATGTGCAGGTGGACCTAGTTTTCAGCAAATGCTATATACAAATGCTACTTAAATAATCCTAACTCTAAGCCTCTTCCAACCAAGTATTGCTGCAACGGTATCCTATTGAGTCTACTGTTCCAACTACCTGCCTACTTGTATGTAACTGAATTAGAGCTTGAAAGCAAATTCCGTGTATTTGCTCAGATGCTTCAACTGTCCCAATGCAAATCCATTAAAACAGGCTTAATTAGTAAATGCTTACCCAGAGAGAGAGAAAATGGTCAAAGATAACAGCAAGTGGATGTTTGTGCTTTCCAGTAAATGCAGTGATTGTTCAGGCACTCAAAATGCTATTCATATAGCATAACTGGCTTTAGGCATATTGGATGGACCATGAAGAAATTGGATGCCATCCACAAGGCTATTAAAATATATACATAATTCATTAGCCAGGTGTAATTCTATTTTCCAGGTTGGAACTTGCAGTGGGGGGAGGAATAAAGTTGGGGGACAGGAATTGGAATCCATTTGCCTGAGGCATGCAGTTTTACAATCCTTCCCACCCAACCCATAGCAGATACATGCATGCGCTACCTGGAGCTTCAAGCAGGTACCTTGTTGGTTAGCTTTAGGTAGGGGAGAAAGTGAATTCACTTTAAAGGAAGGGAAATTATTCAGCCATAGTATAGGCTAACTCTAGTTTACCATATTATCACTACGAATTACTTTATTAGAAAGCTTATGAAAACCTACCTAGCCAAACCTGAATTGATTCAATGTGCAGAGCTGTTTATTCTAGCGCTGTCTTAATAAAGGGGACCAAAGCCAATACCACCTCAGTAAAAAGGGAGAGGCTCTTGGAAAAAGGCATTTTAAGATGAGTAACAGCTGATGCTAAGGCATGCACTCTATTTTTTCCATATGAATACCTGAGTACTTAATCCTGAGTTGCTGGACTTGGGGGAGCATTCAAAGTGTTTTGAGGCTCTTAAGAGTAAACACTGGATAGTGAGTTTTATTCTCTAGCTGAAAAAGGTGGGCTAACAGTCCTTCACTATCCAAGCCAGCAATATATTTCCCCCTACCTAAATCTATAGAAACAAACATGGGCTTCAAACAAAATAACCTTTGCTTCTCAGATGAGACTTTCAACTTGCTGCTTGAGCGAATAGATGGTATGTTTCTCAATTCCAGACATAGTTTCTAGTAATTGCCACTGCAAAATGAGGCTTTTTATATAACTGAGCATTATTTAACCCTGCTCCACCTATACAAACTTATTGTATTAATCTGCTAATGGGGTATGATATACCCCACTTACATCAGTTGAAAAAAACAAATGATTGATTTAAACAGGACTACAATTTAACATAAAAACTAAATTTTATTGTTTGGTACAGAAAAACATATCCAATACAAGTGTGGGGGGTTACTTTAACCCACCATACACACCCCAGTGTCAAGGACAGCACATTCATATGTACATGAGAACATCTAGTTATTACCAAATGTTAACATCCCAACATTTTCTTCATTCGTAAGAAAGGAAAGCAAGTGGGTGATCTCACAGGCAGAGCTTGTCTGCATTGCAGGAGCTTGAGTGCATTTCAATAGGCAGCTGCCATAGAACTAATGGTGAGGTTGAAATGGCTCTTGTTAAAAAAAAAAAAAAAAACCATCAGTGAAGCTTCACGCTATAAAAAGGTGTGTAAAGAATCTAAAAATACAAGTTTTCTTTAAGGTGGTAAGTGGAGTTTTCCACTTCAGATATAACTTCCCCCCCCCCCCTCCCCTGCCTTGTAATTAAATTCTTCTATACATATATAAAATGGCATATTATGAAAGCAGACAAAATTCTACTTTGTATTTGGGGCAAATATGACCCCATACACCTGGGCATATGGTGCTTTCATTTTCTCAATCTTTCCAATAGGGGTCACTCATACCAGGATTTTTATTTATTTTATACCCCACCCCTCCACCTCAAGGCAGCTAACAAGTTATAAAATATAAAAATACAATAAATAAAGCAATATAGTCCACATGGGGGGCATCACTAACAAAATATAAAAACCCTAACCCTCAACCCCCACAAGCCTGGCACAACAGCCAGGTCTTGCATTGTCGTCAAAAGGAGGTGAGGTCCTGGGCCTCTGCCGGAAGGGAGTTCCACAGTCTAGGTGTGGCCACCAAGAACGCCCTCTCCATAGTCAGCCCCAGGATACGCGGGGGACTTCAAGAAAGGTGCTCCTGGAAGACCACAGGGGTCAACCCAGAGCCTGGGAGGTGAGGCGGTCCTGCAGGTAGGGCCTAGGTCATATAGGGCTCTATAGGCAACATCTTGAATTGGGCCGGAAGGCTGTAGGCAGCCAGTACAGAGCACTGGTGTAATTTGCTCATGGTGACCCATGCCTGTTAAGAGACAGGCCCCTGCATTCTGTACAAGCAGCACCCTCAGAACTGTCGCCCTGGGTAGCCCCACATAGATCGCGTTACAAGAGTCCAATCTTGGTCATGAAAGCATGGATGATAGTGGCCAGGTCAGAGTCCGAGACGTATGGCCAAAGCCACTGCACCAGATGTAGCTAGTGAAACATGTTCCTCACCTCAGCCTCCACCTGGGCAGCCAACCAGAGCTGAAAATCAAAGAGCACTTCCAGCCTATGAACCTCAACGACCAGTGGGGGACAAACCCCATCAATGACAGGGGGCACCACACCCACCAGCGATACCTCCATCGTGTCAGGATTCAGCTTCAGGTGGCTCACCCTCATCCAGTCCCCCCCAGTCATCAGATGCCACATAAAACACCAAGACTGACAGGTCTGGATTGGATGAAAAAGAGAGGTAGAGTTGGGTGTCATCAGCATATTGACGACACCAAACCATCTCATGTCCTCGCCCAATGGCTGCATATACATGAACAGGAGAGGACAGAATAGAACCTTGCAGGACTCCACACGAGTCATCCTGGGGAGATGAACAACAATCCCCAAGCATCACCCACTGAGTTCTGGAGCAGAACCATTTGAGAACAATTCCCCCTGCTGTCCCAGGATTTGCCTTCAGTTTGTTGGGTTTAAAAAAAAAAACAAAAAAAAAACACAACTGCAGAGGGATGAACCAGTGGAGCACAACTGACCCCATTATCCTTGAGGAATACATGGAATATGAAGTGGTTCACATTTGCTAAAAAGTTTTATGAATGTTTTTGTCCAACTTCCAGCATACCATACAACCCCCAAAGTCAGAGAAGGGTTAAGCACATTATAACGCCCAGGAAAAGTTGTCAGAACACATTTGTTTGCCAAGAAGCTGAGTTACAGTGGAAGAAGTTATATCAAACTGCTTTCCTCCTATATCATTTTTCTTAAGCTATGATCAAAATACTGTCCTTCATAATGTATGGTCCAGTTGGAAAAGAAAGATGTTCAACTGGGAGGAGAGAATTTCTGTTGGACACGTATTTTACATGCTCAGTTCAAAATCAGTTTGACTAACACTGGGTAATTTTAGAGATAAAATTCGGCCTGCCACGCTGAATCCTGGACTGGGATCTCACTCGGATACCCGTCTCTGATGAAGCCGTCCGTCCTTTAGACGTGCCGGCTCCATCATGCTGGGCGGGGGCGGGACTGCATGACGCGATGTGCAGCCGCACTGCCCCATCCCACTCCCTCGGCCGGCCGCCTTTGGGGAGATGGGCAGGCGCAGCGGCCAATGCAGCCGCTGCGCCCAATCCCATACCATGGTCGGGGCCACGGTCCAGGATGGGCCAAGGTAACAGAGGTTACTTTTGGCCCATCCTGGATCGTAACAACGGTTCTGGACCTCAGGCTGGCCGGAGGTCCAGAACCGTGGTCAGATTTGATCCCCACCATGGTGAACATTTGGCAAGGATCATTCAGATGTTACCACGATTGCAGCCACCACAGGGAATCAGTTGGGATTCACTGTGGTTGACTGATCTCGTAACGTCTGAAATTACCCACTATTACAAAGGAAAACTATTTTCAGGAGAATGCAGAAGGTGGAGTAACAATCTGCTCAGCCCCAAGTAGTGACCTGAATAGGCAGTGAAGCATATTGCTTCATAGATGGTATGTCTTGGATCTAGTTAGGCAGTGCTGACAGTCCCTGAGAGCTCAGTAGAGCTAAACTTGTGGTTTCAGAGTCACCTGTTTAATGTGAGCAGTAGCCACTGCTAAAATATGATTTTGGGGGTGGGGGAAGAGAGGGCACCCTAGGCTTGACTGCTCTGTTTAAGGACTATGAACATATTTCTATCCCCTTCCAAAACAGTAATCTACATCTTTCAGAAAACCACTCCTCTAACATTAGCTATGCATAATCATACTACTTACACCCATCAAAAGAAATGCAACTGTTATAGGAAAAGAGACAGCTATTTCATAATTGAGACTTCTAGAATTAAAATACTTGTCATTAATGCTGTGTATTAAAGCTGTTGAATCCATATTGCAGAACAAATATAAGCATTGGTTCCCAGGCTTTTTGCTTGTGACCCCATTTTGAGATCATATAAACATATAAACCCATGACAAACATCCATCAAAATCATGACACCCCTCCCCCCCCCCCATTTGAGAACCTCTGAATTAAAAGGTTAAATGACTGGCAACTTGGTACAACGGGTCCCTTTCCACTGTACTTCTATTTAGACAAGGAAACGACCCAGAACAAAGTCTTGCTGCAGAGCGCTTACCTATATATATATTTTTTAAAGGCTTTTCAGCACTACTCTAGTCCAATCCAGAGATGGTATGAACTCATAATCCTCTTCATGCTTGATCTATTTTGTTCCAGCATGAAGATCTACAGGGCTCATATTCTCGATACAATGGCAACTTGAACTGATCTTGCCTCCTGGTACTTAAAATCATTCATAGGGCTATGCTATTAGGGTTCATTGCGAGACAAGAAAGGAGTACAGTAACCAGTTTCATCGCTGCGGACAAACCAAGGCAATGTTCAGATCTTGCCACATCTTCCTTCCTAACAATTCTGGAAAGTAAAAAAAAATCATCCTTCAAAAAGTTCCAGCTTCTTGTTCTCAACTTAATTGGCCACAACAGCACTCTCCCTTTCTACGTATGGAGTATGTTACAGCCAACTCCTTTGTGGCACCAGCTTTCTCATCCACCAAAGACATGTCTTGGCCATCTTCTTGTCTGCTTCTCCCATAAACATCTTTGTACCTCCTCTCCCACCCTCATTCCCCTTCACCTGCAAAGGCTGTAGAAAGCCAACTACTGAAATAGTAATTGAAAGGGTGGGGATTGCTTTTTAAAAAAAAATTAAACTGATTCAAAGTTGCTACTGTCACCTACTTTGTAAAATACATTGATCAGAAGTGCTATGAGTGTGCTGCACTATTTAAACTATTATCCCCTTTTTTAGATGGACAGAAACAGAAAGGAAATGACCTAGCCAAAGTCACCCAGAAAAAAAAAAAAAAAAAAAATCAGTGACAAAGCTAGGAACAGAACCCACAATTACAATTAAGTTTTAGTCCCGAGTCACAAATACTGCCTGCAGTTAAAGGTTGTTTTCCAGTTATGTTAAATGGCTTTTACTGTTATGATAAAGAAAAAATGTAAATAATTTTGATAATGAAAGCAGCTACATTTGTTGCTCTTTTACATTTTAAAAATAAACAAAAAAGGGTAATATTAGACTTGTGATTATGGGGGGTGGGGGGGAAGAGCCATGGCTGCTGAGTGGCACAGCTGCAGAGCGATTCTAATGGGCAGCTACCACACCAGAGACAGCCGCCATGACCCTCTCCTGCCCCCCAGACCATGTGTGAGGGGGAAGTGTGCTAGGTTGGCCTTCGCAAAGACCCCTGGCCTCCCCAGTGCTCCTGGCCAGTTCCTGTGACTTGCAAAAGCTGCTTTCCCAGCCCACAGTGCCTCTAAGCAGCAAACCTGTTTGTTCGCTGGCGTGGCTAGCTGTGGCTGCCTCTTGCCATGGGTCTTTCTGACTTGGCCACACATGGAGCACTGCTGAGAAATCTCGAGTGCTTTGGGTACGGCAAGAGTTGGCAATGCCTGACTCATGGAAGCATGTATTCCCTGCTCTGCCTTCAGGCGGGCCCTTGGATGAGTGGCTCCTGGGTGGCCATGCAGTGTAGCATCTCATTTAAAAACACCCTTCGTCTTGCATTTAATCCTTAGAATAGAGCACTTTCCCACATTACCCCAAAACATACTTTATTTTTCTTCCACAAATTTTTAAGAACACTTTTAAATTCTACCCCCCAATTCCCACGTTACACATAATTCATAATAGGTGCATATTTATTTATGCACAAATCACCATTCCCACGTTATTATAGCAGGCAGGCTCCGGAGGGAGCACTGGAGAGTGCTAGTTGGAAGCAGCCCAGCCCAGGGATGAAACAAACCAGAAGCCATTGGAGAGCTGCTGAGACATGCGGTGGCAGAGCAGGGAGACGCTGCTGGAGTGAAGCCCAGTCAGGAAGTCAGGGATCGGGGAGGCTCAACGAAGAGTGTTAAGAGCATGTCCCAAGGCAGAAGCCCAAGCTGGACCCCAGCAACCCAATATCCCCATCCGTAAAGAATCCCCCTCCTTCCCCCACGCTGACAGAACATGGCTGACGAAGGACTGAACCACTAATTCAGGTGCATGTCTTCATTCCCACATGCACAATTAGGCACATTTTTCAAAGGTGCATATTTTCATGCTCTTTCATGTTCACCATTTGTGGATATTTCAACATGCAACCTAGGAAAAGCTGGATTTGGGGACCCAGTAAGGGGGGGGGGAGGGGGGAAACAAGCATGTCTCACCCGAAACACATGGGTGAGGCCATTCCCACACAGAGATTCAAATAACCACAAAATTATGTAATGTGAAAGCACCCTCGGTTGTTGATTAGACTGCAAAGGGCAAGACCAGAAATAATGGACTCAATTTCGAGAAAGCAGATCTTTGTTAAGCACCAGGAAAAGTTTACAGTAAGAGCCGTTTGTCAATATAACTAGTTCCCATGGGAGGATTGTAGTTTCTCCACTGCTGGAGGTTTTCAAACAGAGGCTGGACAGAGAGATATCTGTTAGGGATGTTGTAGCTGTAGACGTACTGCATCAAAGAAGGGAGGTTGGTAGTGGCGGTGGGCCGCCTAGGGCAGGTGGGTCAATGCCCTTCCCAGGACTCGGCCCAGCCCGCCCGAGTCCAAAAAGAAAAAAGAAAAGAAAAGCGGTCGTGCACGCCATGCTGAACGTTTGGAGCCTCAGTCAGGCTCCAAACATTCAGCGCGGCCACTTTCCAAGCCTCCAGTCACACAAACACACACATCCGAAAGGCTTCCTAAGGAAACCTTTCAGGGACGAAAGGGAGGCGTTTCTCCATTTATGTGGAATGGGCGGCTAGAAGCACCCGCCGTCCATTCCGCATAAAGGGACCCTGCAATGGAACAGTGCCACAGGGGGCACGGGGGAGTGGGGGGGCTGGGAGCCAGGGTTCCTGAGTTCACTGGGAGGGGAGTGGGGGGCTAGTGG
>QEPC01010046.1:1077869-1184756 GCA_003113815.1 Sphenodon punctatus | reverse complement strand
AAATGCTGGAAATGGGATGTGTGTGGTAAAATTGGACTCTGGGTGTGACTGGTGTGCTTTACAAGGATGGGTCCCTGTGTTTTGGGTTTATAAATTATTTATTTTAAGCTTGATGTGCATGTAGACTGTGTTTTCTTCCATCTGATGTTAACCCTGGGAACTCCTTGCTGCTGGGTTTTGCCAGTGTTATGGGTTTATAAATTATTTATTTTAAGCTTGATGAGCATGTAGACTGTTTTCTTCCATCTGATGTTAACCCTGGGAACTCCTTGCTGCTGGGTTATGCCATGCCACTGGCCTACCATTCCCTTGGCTCCGCCTCTAGGCCCGCCGGCCCGGCCTTACTGCCCCAGTGCCCCTCCAACAGCAAAACCCACCAGCCGCCCCTGGAGGTTGGACTAGGCTTTTGAGGTCCCTTCCAACTAACTGATTTTATAAAAAATAAATAGAAACCCTTCTAGGCACTCCCAGAAATAGAGTTCTCTGCATCCGATTCTCAGCCAGAAAATTAATCCAGAACTTAGTTATTAAGTTGGAAAGTGCAGCGAAGCAGCTGCCCAGGAAAGAAAACTATATACTCCATGAAAGAGTTGAGTATCTCCCCCACCTTACTTATTATTGATATGATTTAATGTAGCTAGCCCTGTTTTAATATTGTATTGAGTGTTTTAAATTGTTTTTACTGTATTTTATTGTTGTGAGCCGCCCCGGGCTGCATTGCAGGAGGGGCGGGATACAAATTTACTAAATAAATAAAAAATATTCTTAACAAGTTGTTCTGCCCCCTATAAATCAAGTAGTTTTAAGCAAGTCATCATATACATGGTGCCCACTCACTTGATGAAGAGGAGTATTTAATAACAGATCACCACACGCAAAGTCTGACCATTTCAAAACAAAACTAAGTTTTACTAATTTTCACTTTCAGATCTTCCAGCATAGCTAATGTTACACACAGCAAACATAGTACTATATTTGTGCATGGGATACAGCAAACGTGATATATTCCAAAGTCTGTAGCACTAACAACTAGCATCTTTAATGAATTACAAAATTTTATATATAAAATTAGTAGAACTTTACATAAAATCCTATTTAATAGGTAGAAGACAATGTAAACACTGTCTATTTAAAGATAAATCATTCACTTTGATTAAAATTTAAGAGAAAAAACTTTAGAAGCATAATATTTTCCTTTAGGCCCTGTATTTACATACTTTCTAACATAATACTTTGCAGTTACTTCCAAAATGTATTTTAACATTAAACAGAGACCTGGAGTTAGAAATTTCTTTATAAGTAGCTATAGCACTTTTACATTGTGGGGGTGGGGGGCAAGGCCCACCCAGGATCTGACTGGTTGAAAGACAAAGCTTTAAACTCTTATCTGCATTTTAACATGTTTTAATTCTATCTTGTTTAGCATTTCTTGAACAAGCTAGGAGGTTTGAAAACATCCATTAAAAATACAGAAATGAAAGAAAATTCTAGAGAAGTCTCTGCAGTTGAAAAATAATCAGGTTTTCCCTGGAATGTCTGTTCTGCAGACTAGATCATATTTGACAAGGTATAACCCAATATGGAGTTCGTACTGAATTTAACATCAGTGCTCTACAACACATTATATTTTATTCAGAAACAAAATGACTGACCCATCATACAAGTTATAAATCAATTAAGGTCTTAATTTCATTAATCTTGGTTTGTTTCATTTCACTAGTAGTCTGCTTTTTAGCACCAAAGGCTCCTGCTGCAAGTTCCCTCTTCTTGTTCTGAATTGCCAGCATATTTTCTTCCACCGAGTTCTTGACAATGAACTGAGTACAATTTAAAAAATGAGATAGTCAAAAAGGAAGACATCACTGAAAGATTTGTTTTCAACAAAAATCTGGGTAATAGAGGCTCTTAAACCTCTCTTTAGTCATATAGGTAATAACTACCAATTGTGATGTGCTGTTTCCTCAGCACTTTTGAAAAAACAAGACCCCACACAACACATGCACAGAAGCCATCTATCTAGGTACCCAGATTTCTGACACTTCTACTACTACTACTACACATACACAGCACTTTACAGTCATATCTCAAGGCATGTTTAAATTCACTAAAACGTACTACCACAGCAATGAGAGCCAGTTCTACACACTGAATGGTCACACTAGTTTGAAAGAGAGCAGACAGCATAGTAACTGTGGCAGAAGGGATAGTTGATCGTTCCTATGTTGTTGCAAGTCATCTTGACAGGATGTTGAAGAAAAGAGAATTGGTCACCTACCTTGGTGAATTCTTTTCTTGCTCTGCTACACAGACAGTCCTCCGGTTGGGTAGCTCTACTTTTGACCAGCAGGTGGCAGAAGAACTAGATGAATCTTTGATCATGCGCCTCTCGAGCTACCCACCCTGAGGGCACCATGAGTTCCAAAGCAGAGGACCGGCATCCTTGTGACCTCGCCTATGCATAAAGTCCTGCCCTATGTCCAACTGAAAATTAACCTCAACAAGTGAATAAACCCAACAGTAATGATCCAACAGGGATCCGTGTACCGCTACCACCCCCAATGCTGTTCTCTGGGTGGGTCCGGAGGACCGTCTGCGTAGCAGAGGAAGAAAAGAATTCACCAAGGTAAGTGACCAATTCTCTTTTCTCCCCTGCCGCAGACAGTCCTCCGGTTGGAATATACCCAAGCAGTAGAGAATCTAAAGGGGGGGGGGGGGGGGNAAGAGACAGCTCCAGGGACCCCAGCACTGCCTGAAAAACTCTCCTCCCAAAGGCAGCCTCAGCTGATTGAAAAGTGTTACGTTTGTAATGCCTTACAAAAGTATGAATCGACGACCAAGTTGTCGCTCAGCAAATCTCCTCATAAGAGGTTCTTGCCTTGAACGCATAAGAGGTGGCTGCCCCCCGACAGAATGAGGCCAAATTTGGAGGCGGGGAACCTTACCCCTAAGCATCGGAACTGACTGTTTATGAAAAATGCACCAAAAAAAATCTCCATCAATAGAGCCCCCACCTCGGACATCCTCCTGGCTGAGGTAAGTGCTATCAGAAAAGCCACCTTTAAAGATAACATAAAGGGAAACGTGTGCAAGAGGCTCAAAGGGAGCCCTAGTTAATGCGTCCAGTACTATATTTAAGTCCCATGAGGGACACCTGTGTACTACTGGAGGTGAAAGATGCTTCGCAGCCCTCAAAAATTGACAGATATGCCTGTGTGAGGAAATATTTCTGTTGCCCAGGGAGCCCAAAACAGAATTTATGGCAGAAGTCTGTCTGGCAAGGGTATTATGTCGGAGACCCTTTTCCAGTCCAGCTTGCAGGAAGTTTAAGTTTAGAATTTGTGGGATAGACACCCTACAAGGGTCCAACCCCCTGTCTAAAGCCCAAAGAGAGAAAACCCTCCAGGTTGCCCTGTAGGATCTTCTGGTTGCAGGTCTTTGGGCCTCCAAAAGGGTCCTGAGCACTGCCCTCGAGTAGCCTCTCTTTCGAAGGACTAGGCGTTCAACAACCAAGCTGTCAACTTTAGAAAGCTGAGCTTCTTGTGTAACAGAGAACCCTGGGAGAGCAGGTTGTGCCCCTGAGGGAGCGGGTAAGGCTCCTGTGTGCTCAGCTCCCTGAGGTCCGAGAACCATGGGCGTCTTGGCCACCACAGGGCCACTAGTATTATCCGTGCTCTCTCCCTCCTGACCTTTGCCACTGTCCTTGCCAGCAGCAGAACGGGGGGAAAGGCGTAGAGGAGACCAGGAGGCCACCTCTGATTCAAGGCGTCTATGGCTGTGGCTCCCGCTGTCTGAGATATCGCCATGAATTGTTCCACCTGTGAGTTCTCCCTGGTGGCAAAGAGATTGGTCGGATAGCCGAACACCCCCGCTATTTGCCAAAATACTTTCCTGTTCAGCGACCACTCTTGGGGGTCCAAGACCCTCCTGCTGAGCCAATCCACCTGGCAATTGTCTGCGCCCCTTATATGTAGGGTCTTCAGGGAAGCTAGATGGCACTGGGCCCACTTGAAAAGTCTCAAGGCCTCCCTCTGGAGAGATCGAGATCTCGAACCTCCCTGGTGGTTGACGTAAGCTTTGGCTGTGGTGTTGTCCGTGTATACAAGAACATGGTGGTCGAAGAGGAGAGGGGAGAACTGTTCCAACGCTAGTCAAATCGCCCTGAGCTCCAGAAAGTTTATACTTCTGGAGCATTCCTTCCGAGACCAGGGGCCCTGGACGGATCTTCCCTCCATGTGCGCCCCCCAGCCCCTGAGGCTGGCATCCGTAGTCACCACCTTCCTGGCCAGCTCCATTAAGGGCACCCCCTCTGAGAATATTTCCTCGTTTAACCACCAAGACGTGGATGACTTTAGGTGGGGGGGAATAGTTACCCAAGGATTTCCCCCTAGAGTGAGTTCTCTTTGGAAAGGAATGAGCCGCTGCTGCAAGGGTCTTAGGTTGCAAACGTAACACTTTCCAATCAGCTGAGGCTGCCTTTGGGAGGAGAGTTTTTCAGGCGATGCTGGGGTCCCTGGAGCTGTCTCTTCTCTCTCCCCCCCCCCTTTAGATTCTCTACTGCTTGGGTATATCCCAACCGGAGGACCGTACCTCACGGGAGCAAGAAACCATTAACCCCAGTAACCTTGCTAGAGTCTTGAGTCTGAGTCACTGGTTGGCTCATAGAAGGAGAACTAGGGACCAAACTTTCTCCCTTCCGGCACAAACACTGCGTCTAAGGCAGTATCGATGATGACTCCTAGATGCTCTATCCTGCGACATGGAGTTAATTGGCTCTTGGAGAGGTTCACTACAAACCCGTGGGCTTCCAGATAATGGATCTGGAGACATCCCTGGTCGCTCTGTCCTGAGGGTGCTCTGATCAGGAGATCGTCCAGGGAAAGACATGAATTCCCTCCTCGCAGAGGTTCGCTATTAACGTGACTAGGGTCTTGGTAAAAGTCGTGGAAGCTGAGGAGAGGCTGAATGGCAGCGCCCTGAATTGCCAATGACCATGGCCGAAGGCAAAGCGGAGCCATTGTCTGTGGGCCTGAAGGACTGGAATGTGAAGGTAGGCCTCCCTCAGGTCCAGGGAAGCCAACCAATCCCCCTTTGAGACACTCTGGCAAAAGGAGCTGGCTGTTTCCATTTTGAATTTCTGAGGTCTTATCCACTTGTTTAGATGTTTTAGGTCTAAGACCGCTCTCCATTCGCCTGACTTTTTTGGTACCAAGAAAATTATCGAGTAGAGGCCTAATCCTCTCTCGCACTGTGGCACTTCCTTTATCGCCCCTATGAACAACAATCTTTTTATTTCTGTGGCCGAACATTTTTGGGAGTCTTTGGAGACTGGAGAGGAAAGGAACCTGCTCCTTGGGGTTTTCAGGAGCTCCAATGCATAGCCTTGCCCTACTATTTGCAAGACCCATGTGTCTGTAATTGATGCTTCCCAAACCCTGCAGAAAAGTTGCAGCTTGCCCTCTATGTCTACCTCCCACTGCGAGTCATGCTTGCTTGCTTGGCTGACTGAGTGTTGACCGACAAGCGTTGTCTGCCACAGTCAAAGCGGCCCCCCTGAAACGAAAGGGCTGCCTGGAGTATTCCCTATCCTGAAACTGATTGCGTCTGTGAACGGAGGGGTTAGAGTTCCCAAATTTAAAGGATGGGGCTCGAAAAGGCTTTTTCTTTGTCCCATTTGCTGCAGCATTTTAGATTTTGTCTAGGCAAGTGCCAAACAACTTAAATCCCTTATAGGGGCCAGCCACCAGTAGATTTTTTGCCATGGCATCCCCCTGCTAGGACCTCAGCCAAACTCTCCTCCTGGCCACAATGTCCAGGGAAACTGCCCGGGCTGACCAGGCTAGGGCATCAGCATTGGCGTCAGCCAGAAGGGAACTAGCTAGCATGCCCCGAGAAGAGACGACCTTAGATCTCTTCTCAGAAATGTTCTCTGATTGTAATTCCTGTAACCAAGCAATGTTGGCCCTGGCCACATATGAGGCTAGAATATTTATTCTTAGAGAAACGGAAGAGGCTTCAAGGCCCTTTCTCAGGACTCCCTTGATTGCTCTATCAGAGGGGTCCTTGGGATAACATTCTCCTTCCGTTGGAAACACTGTCTGTCTCGCCAGAGAGGCAGTGACTGCATCCACTTTCGGGTTTTTAAATAACCCTTCCTTCCTTCTGGAAAAGGTATAAAGGGCTTCCTGCATTTTGTTCATCCTGCAAACCTTTGCAGGAGTCTTCCACTCTGCCAACACTAATTTTTCAAATGCCTTGTCCAGGGGAATGCCAGTATCCCTTCCTTGAATGGAGGGAATGAGCAGTCTATCATCCTCCTGCTAGGAGTCTGAAGACTGGTCCTTGGTAGGCTTTTCCTCAAGCTGTAACGTCTTGATTACCTAGGCCATGAATTCCTCCTGAAAATTAATAGGGAAATGCCTGTCCTGGTCCCTACTAGTTTGGGGAGGATCCTGCCATTCCCCCTCCTCAAACTCTGAGGGATAAGGGGAATCGCAGCCCAAGTCTGAAAGCAGGATCTCGGAGCCCTGTGCCCCTCGCTTCTTGCCTTCACCCTCAGGCGAGCTACTGCTGGCCGAGGACTGAGGAGAGCTCAACAGGCAGGAAACGGAGCCCCCTGGTGGCTGTGAAGTTCTTCCCGCCCTTTTAGATATTTTCTTTTTTGGCCTACAGGCCTTGTCTATTCCCTGGGGAGCCTGCTCTCCTTTCCCCCTGTTTCTCACACAGCCAGGATAGTGAGTCCATAATCTTCCCCATGGTGGAGTTTAGGGCTTGGAAAGCTTCAGCCTGGCTCCCCACCGCTCCTGGGGTGGTTGAGGGCGAGAGTGCCGCTGGTTCTCCTTGCGAGGAGACCTGCCATGGAAGACAAAGGGGCAAGGTATCTATCAGGAATAAATTCTGTTGAACTTTCCCCTGAGACCCTCCGGTTCCCAGGAAGTTCACTCTTACCTCCTTTCCGGAGGTGTCTTCCATGCTGAATCCTGCTCTCCCACCGCTACTGCGAAGGAGAGGACAGGCCACCGGCTCTGAATCTTTCCATCCCGCAGGGAGGAGTGGCCGGTATGAACTGCCTTACTGCTGCGGCAGAAGGCTGTTCAGGATGGGGAAGCAAGCCCGCGTATCTCAGCCCTCTGGGCTGCTCCCTGCTCTCGGACTACTGCGCGAGAGTTGGCTGGGCTGCTCCCCGCTCTCGAGCTACTGCGCGAGAGCTGGCCGGGGTTCTAGTGCCTTTGTTCCCCCTTGGCCCTGTCAGTAGCGCTGTAGAACGCACCCTAGCTTTTGGAGCTTTCAACAAACACGACGTGCCAGTCCGCAGGCAGAACGAACTGGTGCCCTCAGGGCGGGTAGCTCGAGAGGCGCATGAGCAAAGATTCATCTAGTTCTTCTGCCACCTGCTGGTCAAAGGTACAGCTACCCAACCAGAGAACTGTCTGCGGCAGGGGGAGAAAAGAGGAGATAGCAATACCAGATCCACTCCCCAAGAGCTTTCGCAGAAACAGGCTCATCCTACGACGACTTTCACATTTCAATAACTGAGCAAACAAGGCAAATCCAATAATAATAAAAAATATTCCACCACCACCCATATTTTAGAAGTCAGCTAACTCAAAGACATCAGCTAACTCAAAGACCTGATCTTTTAAGATGAAAAAGGACACTTACTTGCAAAACAGCTACTGTTCTTCCATAATTGGTCAGTCACAATCCTTTACTCACCTTGGTAATGACAACATCCTGCTTCTGGCCAAGTCTGTGACATCTGTCAAAACACTGATCCTCTGCTGCAGGATTCCAAGCCTACCAGAATAAAGAAGATCAAGTTAAATCTTGTCCTAAGAAAGCAGTTTTAAAGCTACTTTAACACGTTAAGGCATGTTTAAATTCACCAAAACATACTACCATAGCAACAAGAGCCAGTTGTACAAACAGCTATGTGCTGGTTGTTGGGTTTTTGTTTTTGTAGCCAAGTGTCCAAAGTTTGAACTTTTGGTACAATTGAGTTCAGCAGTCTTTATTATATTGGATAGGTTTCCCTATTCTAATACGATCAAGTATTCTCTCCCCTTTTCCTTCCCTGCCCCCCACTAAGCTTTGACCTCTAAGCTACAATCTAGTAGTCCCAAAAGTGATGTTCTTAAAATAGTGTATGCACATTCCCACTTACATTAACTTTGTTAACATTTATTAGTAGAAGGAGGTTTCTGAACTGCCTTAACTTAGAATCTGAAACTCAAGCCAGGTCTCCCTGATTTTAGCATTTCCACTTTCACAGTCTCTCCCCCTAGTTGTCTACTCTAGCCACCAATTCTCAAAAGGCATTTACAGCCTTTCCCATACTAAAATTTATTTATTTATTTTATTTATTTATTTTATAGATTTCTATCCCGCCCCCTCCTGCAATGCAGCTCGGGGCGGCTAACAACAATAAAAACAATTAAAATCAATTAAAATACAAATATAAAATACATCAGTAAAACAGGGCAAAGGACAGTAATAAATAAATACATAGGTGGGGGATTAAAAGTCAATCACAGCTAGCTTTGGACAGATCACAGCCATCATACCAAAATAAAAGCCATTGCTACTTACTGGATCCATTAAGAACACCCGGGAAGCTGCAGTAAGATTTAATCCAACTCCACCAGCTTTTAGGGATAGCAGCATTATGGTTGGGGAGTCAAGCTGCCCATTTTGGAAGCTCTGGATTGCTTCTACTCTTTTCTTCTGTGTCATAGATCCATCCAAACGAGTAAACACAAACCCAGATTCTCTGCAGCAGAGAGAGAAACATTTATCAGGTTTCTATCTAGGACAGCAGACAATAAACCTTTAAAATCTTGACCTCCGCTGTAGATTATTAAAACTATTTAACTAGATTATGTTGCTAATTAAAAATACCAAAAATAAAAATTTACCACTAAAATACTTCTCTACAGCATTACTCTACTAGCATAAACAAAGGCATATTATCCTCCCCATTTGAACAGACACTTTAGAAATATTTTGGCACCAATGCACACTTTTGTTTTTCTCAAAATTATAGCTCTACTTACCTCAGTGGAGTTTCTATTAGAGACAGGAACACTGTGAATTGAGAAACTATTAAACTTTTGATGGTTGGATTCTGCTTCCTTAGGTCTATCAAAGCATGCATTAGAGCATTTACCTGAAAGATGAAATAGTTAACCCGTAAGAAACCAACTAATTAAAAACATGTGCTATTACAGAAGAGTTTCCTATAAGAAAATAAGAACTGGCCACTTTTCAGGGTTACATGGACTATGACTGTCAGAAATTGGGAATGAATGGATCACTCCATATCTGCCCAGTTCTCATACACTTTCGGTGCTGGCCAGTGCTGGAAACACAGTACTGTGCTAGATGAATCACTGACCTGACACAACAGTGTTTGTGGGCGGGGTTTGGGGGGGTAACAGAGGAGGGTGAGAAATCATAAAGGCACAGACTTGTGACAATAGATTAAAAACATACAAGCGTTAATTTGGCAAATGTCAGCTCCCACCCTCAGCAGGTTAACAGCCAATTGCTTTGAACCCACAAACCATAGGAATACATGTAGGCAGAGCTCATTTATTCTTAGACTCAATGCAACGGTTAAAACAGAAATATTTTTAAAGATTCGATATATATTGATTTTTGAAATGGAAATTAAGTTTTGTACTACTTTCATCTTAGTATTTGCAAGAAAATAAAATTATGAAAACTAAAAAGATAAAACGGGTGGAGAACCTCAGGTCCGGGGACCAAATGTGGCCCTCTGCAAGTTTTTATCTGCCCCTTTCCAGTACCTGGATTGGCTCCTGGATCCAGTCTCTACCCCCAGCAACTGAAAAACTGAGCTCAGAATAATGGGGCAGAGAGGAGGGCATGCAAACAATGGTAGGGGACAGATCCCTGGCACAGATCCATGATCAGAGTCCTCCTTTTCTTGGATTCACCTGCTAAGCACCCCCGCCCCAACCTCTATGTGGCCCTCCGAGCTTGGACTAATTTTCAGTGTGGCCCCCAACACAGAAAGGGTTCCCCACCCCTGATATAAAACAACAGTAGAAAGCAGAAAAACTAAGTTTGGAACAGAGGTTCCAAAATTATGGATCAGGACTGCAACGCAGGGGGGCGGGGGGGGGAAGGGAGTGTTACACTCCCCAATGAAACTTGCATGCCTTGTTGCTATCTGGGATGTAAGGATAATATTTAAAATCTCAAAATGAGGTCTATCAAAGCATGATAGGGTTCACGGGGGGGGGGGAAGCATGGGAACCAATGCTCTAGAAGCAGAGTCACAGGACAAACCATTAAGATTTCTACTCCACCACTGAAACAATATCATCCTAACCCATCACACATACATATTTTGTTTGGAAGTTCCAGCTTCACGCTACTAGGCTACAATTTGCACATTTTGTCTAGTTTCATTGTTCTAAAGCAAGCTGTGGCGAGACTGGTTTAACGTGTGTGTTCCAAATTCAGTAAGAACAGGCAGTAATTCTGTATGAAATACTGGCTTTTCCTACATAATGTCATTTACTTTTGAACTAGATATCCATTCCTGATCAGCCTTCTTCCCAGCAGTAGAGTCCAGCTTATCTAGAGGATATTCCACCAAATTCTCTACTTGAAGCTCATTCCTACAAAGAGGACACTTGGCATCTGGCTGTAAAACAAAGGGAATTGAAAGATTAGGAAAGTCATTTCACCATTTTAAACACTATCTTCCGTTAAAAATTGATTTATTATTTGGTTATCAAAATATTTATGATTGCCAACAAACAACATAATGCAAAGGCTGAACAGTGCAGATTCATCAGTATTAATTCACACGGTCAGAAGAGGGGTATTCAAGAAAAAAGATTTTCTCAGAATCTGGTCCCCATCAAATATAGGTTTTTTTATCATGTCTCATATAGGTTCTAGTGTGAGGTGGTAGGTGACAGCTAAAGGCGTGCAGTTGGAGGCTTCCTCCTCTCTCTATTGCAGCAGGTTCTCTTGAGGTATTTGGGTAGCCCATTCTATTACACAGTCCGCCCTCCAAGAGAATGCCCGTGCTTAGTAAAGGCAGTTCTTAGCGTGGCACGGTGTGCATCAGAGGTCTTCTTTTCAGAGCAGATTCCATAGCATCCAAGTGCTTGGTTGAAGGTGGCAGATCTTTAGTCCGTTGAGCGGCTGCTAGGTAGGTGTACGATGCCCTGATAGTTTCTTATCTATTGCTTTTTGTTTTATGCTAACTGTGGTGTCTAAGAAGTGTGAGAAGTTCCAGGGTTAGTTTGATAGACATGTGGTGACTGTCAAAGTCTGGTGGAATTCTAAGAGAGTCTAGGTTGTCTGTCCAGATAGACAAAACATCATCAATGTATGAAAATAAAGATGATTATTATTACCCTATGTTAAGAAAGGTTTGGTGGTACATTTTCCGATACTCTTCTTCAAGGTGGCATAATGGTGGAGTAGGAGGGTATGATCATAGGATGTTTGTAGACAAGTGCCTCCCCACCCATCATGCATGTTGCAGGGCTGCACTGGCACCCTATGCAGCCCTGCAACATGCATGATAGGTGGGGAGGTGGCTTTGCAGTGATTTTGAGAGGGGGGGGGGGTGTATGTCGCTATCTAGGTGTTCTCCACCATCCTGGAGGTATCCGAGGCAAGCTACATAACGGATGGACACGCAACCATGGATGTAATATCAGTTACAGGACTGCAGGAGAGGGTGGCTTATAGATTTCAGGTGAGCTCTATTTCTAAGACAGGCAAGTGAGCAAAACACTAGGTGTCCCTCTTTATTAAATCGCCACATGAAGATAGTCACTGTTTCACTTACTGAATAGTTTTTTCTTCTCATTTTTGATTATGAGTTCCTCTCACAGGAAAAAGCCCTCCAATTATGCAATACTGAAACAAAAGCATCTTTGTCCTCATAGTGAAGCACTCATGTTACTGTTGTATAATGCTGTTCATCAGTTATTAATGGTTCAATTCAAATAAGAGTAGCTTTGATTTCTTTTTAAAGTACAGCTACAGCACACTAACTAAATGACTGAACATACTTATTCAACATATTCACCAGTGAAGAGGTACCAATAGGACCTTTATAGTTGAATGCCAATAAGTACGTTACATTATTATATTAAACTTCAACGAGCAAAAAGGAGCAGCACAGTGGTACGGATGCACTACATAATTAAATTCTATTTTACCATATGAATGAATAAACACGATTGCAAATGAAGCAGCTGCAAGATTACCACCCAAATTCATGGTAGGGGTTGTGCATTCACATCATGACAGAGTGTCACGTTAGGCTGTACTAATGGCTTCCAAATGCGAAGTAAACACATTTTAGCTTGGCAGCTGCTTCCAACCTATAAATATGATCTTGATTTGTCATCTAGCCTGTAAAGTTTCCTCTGTTCTGGTATAGCTCAACTGAAGTCAGTGGTATTACACCAAGAATGAATCCGCGTCATTGTTGTAGGTTTTACAACACAAAACACCAAATAGCTTTTGGTGATCCAGAACTAATTAACAATGGATGAGGCCAGTCATTAAAGCCATCAACAACTAACCAACCTTCTCACTTTGGATGACTTCACAAATACATGGTTTACAAAACACATGTGCACAGTGTGTTATCACAGGAAGGGTCAGAGAATCCAAGCAAATTGCACATTCTTCATCTGAGCCAGAGCTCAAAACCAACTTCATCTTATTTATTAACTTCTCACGCAGCTCATCAGGAGTGCCGTCACCTGCTAATACATAAGAAAAGGCAGCGTTATACAACACCATTAAGATTTTACATATAGAGTCAGATCCTCGCCTAATGTAAATTGCTGTAGTTGTAGTGACTGAATGATCCAATAGTTATATATTGAAGTATTTTGTTTTATTAGTTCAGCAGAGAAATCTAAAAATCCACATTGAGGTACTCCTAAAACCCTAACTGATTTAAGGCAAATGTACTGTGCAATGTGGTCATTCATTGGCAGGAAGGAACAGAGTTTATACCAGAGATGGGGAAGCCACTGGTCCACACCTGGGCTTCCTTTAACGCCCTTCCCCAATTCCTGGATCTGCCCCTTGATCCTCCTCCTACCCTCAAGTGCTGAAGAAGCATGCTGAGGAGGAAGGCAGCAGAGAGGGGCTGGATCTGTTTACCAGATCTATGATCTTGACCCCACCCTTCCTGAGTGTGTCCACCCACCCATTCTCTCTGTCTCAACATGCCTTCCCTCATCTTTTTGCAGCCCCTTACCCTGTACATTTCTCCCTGTTGCTCTCCCAGATAATGCTAATATTTTGGCACAAAAATAGCTCAGATTCTACAGCTTAAACAAAAACAAAAAACCAAAGTGAAACAATGAGAACTTTGGTGATGCAGAGCAACATCTCTTCATACTATATTTTTTGTGTCCCTCTGGCCATTTATGAATTATTAACATGGACTCAAAAAACAGCCAAAAAACCAACAATACACACACACACACACACACACACCATGAAATTCTACACTCTTGGTTTAATAGATCAGCAGTTTTAAACAGTGATGCTTTTATCCATAGGTAGGGCTGCATTGAGATATGCACTTTTAGAAATAAACATTAACTGAGTTTACCCTAATCCTCAAAAAACTTCCACCAGTGTAAAACACTGCTCACTTCAGTGGATTTGTGCTGGTGAAGCACTTGGGAGGATCTGGCTGCCAGGCTCCAAATTTCATAATATAATTCAGGGACATTTTTGCCATGGAAATTCCCCCTTGACCCCTCAGCCACTTTATCAAACGACAGACGTTTTTGCCCTGCCAACTCCTTTTTTTGTTCCCAGAAATTCTAAATCTGAACAGCCACACTGAACACATCTTAGACTTATTTGAAGTTTTAAAGCCACTAATAAAAGGATTTATTCCTTATAGTCAAGATATTGCTGGGGGGGGAAAGAGCTATCAAACTGCTTAGTGTTAGCAGCTACTTTTGTTTTCTGGCCTTACAAGAGTTTCCTCTGCTGCAATGGTCCAAATTCCTGGACTCTCACAAGCAGGACCTCAGCGGACTCCATCTCACCACCCCCTTTCCCCATCACCCTAGCTTTTATTAAGCAAAGAAGCCATAAACAGAAAGCTGAGAGAAGGAGAGCAACGAGTAGGGAAATCGTAGAGCAGACTTTGAATGGTTATGAACACGGCGTACTACACCAACCTTCTGGACTAGCGGAAGAAGATATGTTCGTGCAAAGATGTGGATGACAACACAGCTGCCTTAATCTGAGCAAGAGACCAAGGATGTCTGCATAGTGCGCCAGCACAGTTCCATCATTAAAATACCTGAAGAACAATTTTAGCATTACAGGACAAAGAAACATACTGCTTAGAATGCCCGATGCCTACAGGATGAATTCAATTACATAATTTATAACCCAATTCTAGATGCCATTTTTTTCCTGCCAGACATCTCATTTGCCCTCCCAGAAGCCAAGTTGCATTTGTTTTGTACAACCATTGAATGGCAAATCAGAAAAAGTTATGCTACAACCTGCACTCAGCACAAATACTTAAGACTACTGTTTGTCACCCCTGACCTTGATCCATAGACTTCCATGGAGTTGCACCCAAGTTACACATTGTGTTTATTGTTCATTGGGGCAAATACAAACAGCTTTGGATGATATGGTTATTCTCTATTAAAATGACTTGTGGAGTCGATTTTTAGAAAGGTGCATTATGTTTTTAACCACACAATTTACATTGGGCCCAGATTATTCATACTAGAGCAAGTTCAGCAACTTTTGGGCCAGAAACAAATAGGATTCATGTGAATAAATGCTCATGCAATTCTTTGAGAAAAGTATGCTGCTTTACAAGACGACATCTGTGTATTACAGATTTCTCAGGCTCAGGTCTTTTTCAAAACTGAAGTCCTGAATACATAATCTTCAAGGGGTTCATCCACATGAACTGGGTCCATCTCAATCCTCTGCACGCCCTGTGGCAGGCAAGTGTCGCTGCCACACTTTAGGCCGGCAGGACAAGCTAGCCACAAAGCCTAGCTCCCCTGTGGCCATTACCAGCTCCTCCACACCCTGGGTGGGCTGAGGAGCCAGCCACACGGGGCTGGATGCGCCAACTCCTGCTGCACTGCAGGATTGGGCCCGCTGCCACTAGCCAGCTATTGGGGGCAGAAGAGCATGCACGCTAATTGTGGGGAAGGGGAACCTGGGAGAAGCAGGTGCCCCCTCACTACCCAAACAGTTGACTGGGGGAAGACTGGGTGGGGAAAGGGTCTGCACTCCTCTGGGTCTCCTCTCCCCCGATCAGCTGTTTGTTGGGGTGGGGAGAGGGGTGCATGCATGCTCCTCTGGACCCCTCTTCCCCCAATCAGCTGTAGTGCAGGTGCATCAGGGGAAGGGAGGCCTGGGAGGAGTGCACACCCTCTCTCAAGCTCCCTTCCCCCCATATCCATCCGCCTAACAGCTGATCGCAGAGGGAGACTTGGGAAGACCGCATGCTCCCTTCTCACCCCCCACCTCAGATCAGCTGTTGGGCAGCAGGGAAGAGGGCACATGCTCTTCCTAAGCTCTGCTCCCCTACAATCACCAGTTGGGGGGGGCAGCATGCTCCTCCAGGCCCAATCCACAGACTTCCGCCTCATGGCAGGGCTGCACAGCCCAGCCACACAGAAGGCAGGCCCTTTAACCCAATTTGGGCAGCCTTACTACGTGCTGCTTCCCTGGCCTTTTTCCCAGGACGCATTGCGTAGTAGTTGGCTGGCCGCCCCGCCATGGGATAAGGTGAACATCTGGCAGCTGCCAGACATACAAGCCACTGCATCATGTGGCAACATCATCCAGAGTGTGATAAGGCTACCCAAAGTGGGATAACGTCTCATGTGGCTGCACCCAAGGTATCTAAAACTGCTAACGTATACATACTTTTCATCATTTTAAAAGCAGGAAGTTTTTTATTACAAAACTTATCAGCTGACAGAGATATTGACCAGACAAGTCCATGTTTTGTTTTTGTTTTTCCAAAACAACTTATTAAGTTACATGCAGCATGTTCCATCTACTAGAATATTTTCAGTGCTGAAACCATATTTGTAGCCATGGTAGCTATATTTTGTATCTTTTAATGCTTTTCTCAGCAATACAGCTATAGTTGAAACAACTAGACCTCTAGTTCTCAGAAGTCAACTACAAACTCCAAAGAGAGAGGGTTAAACTAAATAGGTTGCTTACCTGCTAATAGCAGCTCTACTCTCATGCTTCACAGTCTGATAAATTCGTGTCTCCTCCTCTGTAAGTGTAATATGTTGGATAAATACTTTACGCTCTGGTAACTCCAAAACAGGCTTCCCTTTAATTTTGCTCGTCTTAGTTCTTCTAAGGGTAATATTTTTAATTAAGGACTGTAAACGCCTAGAAAAGACATCAATCATTATGTTAATATAACATTTGTTGGCCATACATTTGGTTTTACTGCACAAAAGTTCTTGTGCACAAAAAACAGAGATGGATAATGTAACAACCATCTCTGATTTTATGCACAACACTCAATGACCTGTGTTCACTACATGTTCCCTTTAGAGTCAATGGGGAAATTGTAGTTAACACAGGTCCCTGAAAATACATTTGTATTTTACACCACGTGAAGAAGTTCCATTTAACCTAAATTGCTGCTATACATTTCTACCATAAATTCTGTTGTCAATCACAGATCACACTAATTCAGAAATATTTTATAAAAGACTCCTACCTAAGTCCTCCTGGATCTCCCATTGTGACAGGGCGTTGGATTGTTCTGTGCCACCACTCTCTATCAGTAAAAGGCTTCAGTTTTAAGAAGGAAAGAAGAGACCACAAATCCTTTAAGGAATTCTGAATAGGTGTTCCTACCAGCAAACAAACAGGGGGGAAAAGCAGCATGAAATCATATCTAATCAGAGAACTGAAGAGCTGGAAGGGGATACCCTATACCCAGAAGCATCTCCCAATATCTATCTAATCTTGTACCTAAACTAAATTCACAACTTAAAAATGAAAAAGAAAGTCCACAGCACAGAATTATCAGTTCTGAAAAAGAATGTGCTACATTATTTATTTATTATTAAAATTTATATGCCACCCCATCCTGTAATAAGCATCTCGGGGCGGCTAACATTTTAAAACACATAACTAAAATACAATTAAAACAACCTAAAACCCCCAGATTAAAATAACCCATATTCAAACCTTCCCTAACCCAACCCAGGCCCCCGCCCACTACCCGTCTCCCCCACTCCTACCCACTCCCTTCCCTGAAAGCCTGGATGAACAGCCAGGTCTTACAGGCCTGGAGGAAGGCCAGCAGACTTGGGGCCGGTCGAGCTTCCTTCGGGAGGGAGTTCCACAGCCGCAGTGCAACCACCGAGAACACCCTCTCCATTGTGCCCCCTCCCCCTTCCCGGCTAACCCGGAGGACCTCCAAGAAGGTGCCCCTGGCAGACTGTAAGGATCGCCCCAGAACTCAAGGAGTGAGGCTGTCTCTCAGAGTATTATTGAACTTATATGGAAAACAAATCACGTTGGTACACTAGAATCCAGTTTGTCTGTAGCTATCTACTGCATTACTTGAACACTTATTAATTTTCCATATAATTGCATTTGAAGGAACAGGCAGTACTGAGGAAAAGGTATGACTGACTGGCAAAATCTAACCCATACCTTTATGGGACAGTATATCAATACCACTTTAATCAACATAGGAAAGGAAAACTACTAATGGGGGGAAAAATCTTTAATGTTTTCCTTTAAGTTCAGTTGAATTTACTTAAAATGAATTTTTAAAAAGCACTAGCTGCTCACAGATAATAAAACATTCTAATCTCCACTGGAAAAGGCTATCTCAGCATGCACTACTCTATGGGTGCTGCAGTTTGCTTTAAAAATAAGTGAAAACAGACATGACGCTAACCACCCTTTAACCACCCATGGTGGTTATTTATGCATGTTGCAGGGCTGTACTGGTGCCCTATGCAACCCTGAAACATGCATAAGGGTGGTTAGCGTCATGTTTGTTTTCACCCTAAGTCTTTGAATACATATAGTGATGAAGCTACATATGCATCTTAAATGGAAGAGATTGATGACTTGGAAACATCAGGGACCTGCAGCCTGCTCTCAGTACTGAGTTTTGAACCTAGCCTTTCATAACAGGGATATAGCACCACCAGCAAGTGAGGGTGGGTGGTTAAGCGCAAGGTCTTCTCCCAGCACAACAGGCCCTCGCATGGTCATGTGATGGAATTTAAGGCTCCAGTGGTTCCAAAACCATTCCCTCTGGCTCTGCCAGCAGAGAGGCGCCCGCACTGCACTGGCTGCACCAGCCCCCCACACTGACCAGACTGATGCTGGCTAACCCCACCTGGGTCAGGGTGCTAAACCAAGCAATGCCACCCCCACAAGCAGGGAGAGTGTGGAGAATCCATTCCATAAAGCAAATATATATGCAATTTCTTGTAGATGGTTTGTAAGACACTTAGGCAGATTCAGGAAAAAAAGCATCCCTGTCCAAAACAGCGCTTAAACAGTGAAAATGATGCTTATGTCCCACTGGTTGAAGTGCTGTCCTGAATCTTGATTTGACCTGAATGTCTGATCCAGTTCATTAAATGTATTTCAAAGGGGTTTTTTTGTTGTTTGCTTTTTTTAAAAATCAAATCCTATATGATTTCAGAAGACTGGGCCTGACTTTAGTTTATGAATTAGTCCTTCCTTCTCTGATCATCTGCACAGAAATTGAGATGTTATAAATTGGAGCCCACCATAATTTAGGAGTCTGATTTGGCTCCATTCTCAATTTTAAAAACAAGAAAATATGCTTAGTAACAGCCGTTTGTTTCTATTCTGCTACTGGGGATTCCTGAAACTCTCAGGCTCTTCCAACTGTACTGACTTATTTAAGGAAGTAAAAGTAAATCAGAACTTCAAAAAAAACAGCCCAACTGTTAAGTGTTTTATATTTTTATTTTAAATATGGTTCAGTTTTTGTTTTATGCCAGAGGGGTCTCATCGAAGACATTTAGAAAGTTTCCATTGCTATTGTTGTGGTACAAAATACTTTACCTGTCAATATCCATCTTCGTTGCGCTTTAAGGTATAATGCAGCTTTAGTTTGCTGAGCATTTGGATTTCGTATTGTGTGCCCCTCATCCAACACCACTCTCAGCCACGTTACTTTATGTAATGGACTATCACCTCTGCTCTGAAACAAAATTTTAATTTTCACTCCGTCTCTCAGATCAGACTCCCACTTGCATTTTTACAAACATACTAAAATCAAGCCATAGATCTAGCATATATAGCAGGAGACCTATAGTCATTAAAACATACTAACCAATATAAAGATGATTGAACTCTATTTCTCAACAGTGAAATTTTAAAATTAGAAATGGGAAACACTGAAAAATGGGAATTAGCTGCAGCACAAGACAAATGGGAAGGAGATAAGCATGAAGGCTTGAAAACCAGGCCACAGAGGAAAAGAACATGAGAAGGGAAGTTAAGCAATATTTAACAAAGCAACGGTGCTCGCTCTGTGCCTGGCTGCGGTTGAGCCACTTGGGACTGAATCAAGATGGAAATGATGATGGTTGGCTAGCTAGCCCTGTGACCTGGAGTGGGGAGGGCAGGGACAACCATCATTGATGAATTCCAACCCTCCTTGGTTAACTCAGGGCCACATTCCTTCTGTACTCCTAGATCCATAGCTGTGGATCATACATGGAACAGCTGATCGCGGTGGTAGCTAGGAGCACCTTTCAACCAACACCATCGCCGAGAAGGCTGTGACCCTTTCTTTACAATTCAGATTTAGACATCACCATCCATGCCTTTGTAACCTTAAGGCTAAACTACTGCAATGCACTCCATGTGGGGCTTCCCTTGAGGCTGTTCAGAAGCTGCAGCTGGTGCATAATGCAACAGCTTGCCTTCTATCGAGGTTGGGTCACTACGAGCACATTACACCCGTGCTTCAGAGTCTGCACTGGCTTCCCACAATTTTTCAGACAGTTCAAAGTGCTGGTTTTGACCCATAAAGCCCTACACAGCTCAGGCCCCGCATATTTGAAAGACCAAATTCTCCCCTATACTGCATCGCATGAGAACAGCAGGAATCCTCTCTTGCAAGTTCAACCAGCGATTCAAGTCCATTTGACAAGGGTAGGCAGAAAGGTGTTCTTGGTGGCTGCTCCAAACCTGTGGGACTCTCTTCCCCTGGAGGTTCATCAGAGTCCATGTCTAAGCATTTTTAGAGGCACTGTAAGACCTTTTTATTTGGTCAGGTGTTTGGTGAGCAGAGATAAACTTTGAACAGGTTAGGTTTAGCTACGTTAATCTAGGGCCTATATCATACACTCCAGAGAAACGACCCATGAAAGAAACTAAGATCACTAAACTCCTAGACAATCATCACACTGGAGAACAGGGGTGGGTACACGCCGATGAGTCTAACTGTAAACACGAGAGGGTGGTGGGAAGGAGGACAACAATGAGACCACCTCACAGCAGTCTTCAACGTGTTGTCGTCTGGACCCTATCTGCTAGCAAGTTTTCAACATGCAGAAATACGATTTCAAGAATTGCTGGCAGCATTAGCATTACTCTCCCATAGTACCTTTCTGCGGTGTTCTTAAGTTGTGAAAAATAGCCAGCCATTTGCATATCCCAACACTCCAAATGCTGCCGAGCAAACCTCTGCAGGCTTCCAGGGCAAGTAATGTCACACGTCTCAGACCATATCCCTTTTAACTAGTGAATTCTGGACGAGCATTTAAACAGTTTTCAAACTGTCTATGTCACAGGGAAATCCAACTGTTTGTGCCAGTCATTTTCACACTTGTAGTCGAGTGAATCAGGAACTCCTCAAAGCTATGGCATCATGATATACGTACAGGGATAATGCAATACAATACACTATCTAGTGGTGTTTTAAATCTAAGTACAGAAGTAACCCTCCCAAGTTCGAAAAATGCATAGGTACTGGGGAATAAAAGACCCCAATTAAGTCAATTGAAAAAAATAAATAAAATGTGATCAATTTGAAAATGACTCCAGCTTAACATAAAAAAATTAAATTTTATTAACAGTTAATGGCCCTTCTTTACATACCTGCCCCCCCCCTCCTTGCCCACGTGTGCGACTGTGTGGGCAGGGGCAGTCTGTCTGACCGCTGACAAGGATGGGGGTGCATGTGCGCTCTCCCCATCTCCAATGCATGAAGGCACTGGGGACAACGGAGATGGTGCCACCCTGTGTGGAGATGGGTAGAGGTGGATGTGCATCCATGTGACAGGCCACACACCCGCCCCCCCACTGCGGCGCCTCCTACATCCATTTTAAAAAGGCCATTGTTTGTGTTACCAGCACCACCACACAAAAAGGTACTTGGGGTTAATAGTACCCACAATATTAACAGTAACAATGGTATGGGGGTTGAATTGACCCCACATTTTCCCATAGCAAATAATGGGGGTGGAAATGACCCCATATACCTACCTGGTGAATTTTGTTTCCCCAGCACAAAACTGGAAGAACAGTATTGAAGGTTCACACTATGAGAGTATTAACTGCTGTGTAAACATAAAATAAAAGGGCAGTTGATAAGTGGGAGTTCTCACTTTGGGGTGTAATTGACCCCCAATGCCCTTGTAGTTATATTTTTCTGTACAAGCAGAAAATGACAACATTTATGAAAACAGACAAAACTTTAAACTGTTGTCCTTATCTGACTTTAAGAACGCTTAATGGAAAGAACAGGTTCTGGTTTAAGCATTTTTTTAAAAAAGTAAAGAAAATTACAGAAATTTTTTTTAAAAAATAAATAAATTAGTGTTTGAGGTGAATATGACCCCAGTACCCTAAGTGTGTAGTGCTTTCATTTTCCCATTCATTACAATTGGACCCAAACTTACTCCTAATACCGTTTCAGTGAAATTCTCACACTTTAAAAACATTACGAGGGGGGGGAATGAACCAACACAGGACAACTGACCCCATTACTTTTGAAGAATACATGGAGTATGAAGTAGTACAGATTTGCTAAAAAAAAGTGTTTTAAATTTTTTGTATCCCTTTGGGACCAGATTTACTCCAAAATCCTTGGGAGGGTTAAGACTGTCATGAACTGCAACTAGAATGTGTACAGTAATTTTCTCTCCAAGGAGAACATAATGTTGTTGAGCTTAGCAGTTAACATAGTGCTGTTAAAATTGCTGTTAAAATAGCTGTTTATCACCAAAAAATCATTTAAAAACAAACAACAAACTATGCATTATCTAATTTTGTTGTTTAACTTACTCCATAATCACTGGCTAGAATGTTGTATGTAGTCAGAACAATATCTTGTTTTGAAAGAACTACTGGATCTTTGCTGCGTTCAGGACCATAGTAAACATAGCTATTCAAATGAACATCTGGGCTGATATGCTGTTCCAACTGGTCCTGAAAAGGTAAGTTAGCAGAGAAACTATTTATCAAAGTACATTATCCAATAACTGAGTAGAACTATAGTCTACTGACAGAACAACTGCCAGGGATGGTATATGACATTTAATAAGAGTAATCCTCGGTTTTGGTGTTGGAAAAACTTGTCACCATATTACATAACATCCCTATAGCAGTCAGAAGTATAACAATACTGGAAAAATAGTATTAAAATGCTTTTAAGAACAAAATGAAACTACAACACAATTTAAAGTGAGAGAATTAAAAGGACACTGCAAAGAAATACAGTACTGAATATTTCTTATTCAAGCATTTCTTTATGGTCTGCTTTTCATCATATTAAGCCTTTGCGCCCCTTTCATCTTGGACACTTTGTTGCAAACATCTTTTATCTTCTTGCCATCTGACCCTAGCACAAAGGTTTAGCTTTCTGCAGAAAGCAAGTTTACCCACTATTAAATGTGAGATAATCTCATAACTGTTCTTTTGATTTATGAAAACACTGAAGCCAGGAATGCAATTGTAGGCCATTTGAAGTTAGTCCTAGCCATAGCTCTACATCAAACACTACTACTTCTCTTGTAGTGAATTAATAGGCTAATTTTAGTTTAGGAATATTGAGGATGCATATTTTGGCAGGAGGAGAAGGATGCATTTTTATCATCTGCAAAGAGAGGCCTAGTAGTAAGAACTGACCGTTCCCAGGAACATAGCTGCACATTAAGAAAACAATAAACAAAAGAGAAGGTTACAGGAACAGATAAGGATTGAGCAATGTAAAGACAAGATGGTCTGGTCAGACATCAGGATGCCTCAGAGAAAGGGGGCAAGGGCAACCCATGGTCACAGATCAGGCCTCCCATCTGGACGGAGGGGTAGGCAGGATCTAACTGGTCAGGACATCCCATAACAACAATGACGAGGCAGAAAGTACCCCAAAACTGGATAGCCAATGGGAGAACTTTCCAGGCTTAGCACTGACAACCCTGCACTCTGGATAATCATAAGGCAGTCACTGGATAAAAAGGCCAGCCCTAGACAGGAAAGATGTCTTGCACGGTACCCTCTGACCAGCTACTTAGGTAGCTGCCGGTTGATCGGTGCTTGACACTTTCCAACGCTCTCAAAGGCTGTGAAAAGCCAAGACTCCAGCGGCAAGGTTCCTAGATAGACCTCAATTGGGCCCCCGCCCTGCCTCTCCTCTCGAGACCAGACCTGAGACCGCTGACGCGTAAGAACACATATATATGTATTTGTGTGTGTGTGTGTGTGTGTGTGTGTGTGTGTGTGTGCATGTGCTTGCTGTTAGAATAGGTGAAGGCTATTGCTAGATGCAGGTGTATTGGTGCTCTATTCTCAGTTCTTTATATAGTAATAAACATATATCTATTTGAGGGGCTTGTCGTTTGTTTCATAGTGCTTCTGCCAAGATCCCAGAATTGGGAACTGCCTACTAGGGGTTTAAGTCCTGCTCCTAGTTAGGAAAGATAGAGAAGAGTTCCAATTCATCACAGTGGTGGAAGAATGCGTTGGGGGGCGGGGTGGCATTGAGCCTATTGCACAGAATAAAGACTGAGGTCTAAAGCCACTGAGGCGCATGGTAGCCGGCCTGTGTTTAGACTAAGTCTATGCTAGAGGAGAGTGCTTGATGAACCAGCTGTATGAAAGCGAGTAGCCGCGGGGATGCTGGGTTAGTCATCTAATTGACCAAGCACAACTACCAGGCACGCTTTATACGGGGATCATTCCAACCACACTTCTAGGAGAAACGGCATATTTGCCAAAAATCACTGTCCTGTCTACTTCTGCTGATTGGCCACCAGCAGCTGTACACAGAAAACAGCATATGTGAAATAAGACACCTTTGTGGTCTAAGCAAAATTACAGTGCAGACTCATATCCTCCCGGCACAGGCACTAAGCAAATAAAGTACATAGATACCAAAGCACTTGCACTGGCAAAATGCCCTGGTTTGGGAAGGGATCGCAGGGAGGGGTCCCCGTGGGAGATTGGGATAAAGTAAAAATTCTGCCCAAGCTACTAGAATATATTCATGATCAAGGAACCTGCCCATGGACAGATCAAGCTCTGACTTCCCCGGTAACGTGCCAGCAAATTTGTAAAGTATGGAACTAAGGCACGGTCACTCCCAAGGCACAAACCTTTGCCACAATCAAGTGAAATGATGAGTGGTTCACTAGGGGATTGTATGGAGGATTGTCTTCCACTGCCAAGCTCGTTTTAGGAGCCTATGATGACGAGTGGACAGCGGAACGCATAGTTAGGAATGGAAAGCAAGTAGATGAGTTGGTTAGAGAAGGGAAAGAAATAGACAGTGTGCATGCTGTTTCATACAGCAACACACAGAGAGCCCCTGCTAAAGAAGGAGACAGGAGACAGCAGCCGGGGCAGCAAAGTGAGTTATGACAATTAAGGATTTTGACATGGAGACAGTTGATGGCTGCAGGAGAGGATCCGAGAGTATGGGATAGAAAGCCCTTAAGTGAACTAATAAGGCAGCTAGAAATTGTGACCAGACGCAAGGAATTGGCACAGGGAGCACAACTACGCGACCACACTTGCGCACAGTCCATGCCCTTTGGCTAGCAGCAAAAGGAATAATGTACCAGAAGCTTAAACACCCACCGCCCATACCATTTGCACTAATAGTCCAGGGAAATAAGCATGAATGCCCTCTGTCACCAGATCCACATATCCAGAAATGGCCTGTGTGTACTGCCCCAGATTTTTCACTAATTCCTCCCACAGAGCAGCACGTTTGGTTTACAGATGGCTCCGCTTTTTATCAAAAGGGACAGCCCCAAGCAGGATTTGCAGCTATTAACCCTAACACCGCCCAGACCCTAGAGGGAAAAGTGAAACCACACTCAGAACAGGCTGCAGAACTAGCAGCAGTTTTAACAGTCTTAAATCAAGCCCCTGCAGATAAACAGCTATACTTGTATATGGACTCACAATTTATAACTCAAGGATTGCAAAGATGGCTGCCCTTCTGGGAGCACAGGCAGTGGGTCACATATGATCAACAGCCACTGACATATGTTGTGTCCTGGAAAATTATCCATGCCAGTGTGCTATCCCAAACACAGCCACTCTTTGTTAAGCATGTAAAAGCACATAGCAAAACTAAAACCCTGGAAAGTAATTGGAACAATAAGGTAGATGCCCTGGCCAAAAAGGCAGCTCTAATTGCAGTAAAAACCCATCATGTGTCCATTGCAACTAGATCCCAAACTAAGCTACACCAAACAAATCCAGACCATGTTAATGACCCACCATACAGCCTGGAGGATCTAAAAACAACAAACAGTTTCGGGAAAGAGGAGTGTAGACTGTAGTAAGCCAGGATCAGTCCATGCAGGTACAGAATGCAGATGGAACAAGTTTGTGGTTCCCACCAACAATAGCCAGACAATCTATTGTCCAGTACTGCCATGAACTCACACATCAGGGAACAAAAGCTACACTAGACAGAATCAATAGCTTTGCATGGTGGCCAGGAGTCACCCAAGAAGTAATTGCATGGGTTAATAATTGTCTTCCCTATGCTAGTAATCAAGCAGATACCAGAGTAATTAAGGGTCCATTCAGGCATCAGGGTACAATGGGACCCTGGCACAGGGTACAAATAGATTACATTAATAAAATTACCAAAAACTGCAAGAGTAATAGAGGTGGGACCCCGGGCCCATTACCGGTTACCGGATTTACCGGTTCCCTGAAAACCGGATTCCCGGATTAAATCCGGTATACCGGTACCGGATTTATTTCATTGATTTCAATGGGGCGCTGTGTCCCCATTGAAATCAATGAAATAAATTAATTCCCTCCCCCTCCCCCTCCCAGGCTGCGCGGGTGGAAGGGGGGACACCCCCCACCCACCCTGCCCAGCCTGGATTTTTGTTTAAAAAAAGACCCAGAGGCGAGCCCACCCCCCAGCACCAGCGGCCGCGGCGTCCCCGCAGCCGCCGGTAAGTATGACCCGATCCCTGGGGGGGGTGTTTAACACCCCCCCCCCCCCCCAGGGATCACCCCTACTAAAGTTCAGTGCGCTTACCTTGCGGAGCTCCGGCGGCGGCGGCGGGCGGTCCGGAGGCCTCAGCGCCGGCTGTGGCTGCCGGCGTCAGAGACGCTCTAGGCCTTCCGGGGAAACCCGGAAGTTCCCCGGAAGGCCTAGAGCGTCTCTGACGCCGGCAGCCACAGCCGGCGCTGAGGCCGCCGGACCGCCCGCCGCCGCCGCAGCCCCCAAAGGTAAGCGAAGCGGCGCACTGACCTTTAGTAGGGGTGATCCCTGGGGGGGTGGGGGTGTTAAACACCCCCCCCAGGGATCGGGTCATACTTACCGGCGGCTGCGGGGACGCCGCGGCCGCTGGTGCTGGGGGGTGGGCTCGCCTCTCCTCGCCTCTGGGTCTTTTCTTTACTCTTTTTTTAAAAACAAAAATCCAGGCTGGGCAGGGTGGGTGGGGGGTGTCCCCCCTTCCACCCGCGCAGCCTGGACTCGGGGAGGGTTTTTTTTTTTTAAACTTTTTTGCTGGGGCTTTAAGTTTTTTTACATTGCAGCCATTTTTAAATGGCTGCAATGTAAAAAAAATCCGGTACCCGGACCGGATTACCGAGTCGAATCCGATAATGCCGGTACGCCCGGTACCGGCATTATCGGATACCGGATTTTACCGGTTTCCCGCCCCTAGAAACCAGTACCTCATTGTTTTGATAGACTCCTTTTCAGATTGGTTGGAAGCAATCCCAATCAAAAATCACACTGCAGGGTGTACACCACTGCCAAAGAACTGTTCAATGTGGTAATATCCAGGTTCTGGGTCCCAAAAATTATTGATAGTGATCAGGGTCCAAGTTTTGTTGCAGAAGTGTTCAAAAACTTGTGTAAAGCCATGGGCATCCAGCATAAAATGCATATTCAATATCATCCCCAATACTCAGTCCAAGTAGAAAGAATGAACCGCACAATTAAAACAGCTCTGAGAAAAAACTGTTTCAAAAACTGGGATTTCAGACTGCCCCTTATCTTGCTGGCCTTGAGAAGTTCAAAGCGCCTTGGCTATACTCCCTTTGAAATTCTCACAGGCAGACAGATGAGAACGCCAGAACTGTTCCAATGGGGACGCTCTCAGGGGGGAAACTATACCCCACCTGCAAGCTTATCCACAGTACAAGATGCTCAGCTTGTGTCTGATTGGATCAGGGCCCTCCAAAAGCAACATGCTAAAATTAACCAAGTCATCATCAGTGAACTATGGACTGACTATCCCACGCAAGGCTACCATGATTACAGAACATTTTATTAGATTAAAGGGGTGAGGGGTTGCTACTTAACCTGTTACTTTATTCCTTTATAGAAAATGCGCCCACTCTTCTTGTTGTGTATAATGCTCTTAGAACCACCCTCGCAAGCTGACCCAATGAATCCTATAAAGATTAACACCTCCCAAGCCAAGTTGTCCCCGCCCTGACCCTCAAACATCAGGTGACGAGGTAATCGAACCCCAGCTCCTCACTCCTCGGTTAAGCAGTCCACACGCACAGCTACCAGTGCCAAATGAACCCCCAAGCAACGACCAGCTGCAGCTAAGACCCTCCACCGTAAAGGTTGCCTGCCCAGACTTCAGCGCAGATCCAGATCCGTGCTCTTATGGATTGCAGCTTCTGCATTGCCCAGGCATTACGTTAACCCAGATCCCAAGATGTGGCCATTCAAGACTTTAAATCAGCAAGGTACTCTGTCCTTTGCAAATTGCAGCCCAAAGTCCAAAGCCCAAAGTCCAAAGCCCAAAGTACCATCCAAAACAATGATGTCATCATATTGCTACAAGTCCATGATCCTGCCCTGGGATGTAAATGGAACTTAAATTCTTCAAGATGTCACACTATCCCTAACCAATGCCATCTATCGGGCACTTTAGCCAGCACACCTTTGAACTGCTATGCTGACAGCATTTTCCCGGTCATTCCCGCTCAAATTCAGCCATACTTTCAGCCTTATGATGTATGCGCTGATGGAACTCATTCTCATGATATAATTGACACCTGTGTACCACTTGTTAAGTATGACATTTGGGGGGGGGGGTAAGAGGAGGTTGTAAATGTCACACTTAAGAGGGAAAATGTTACACAATGTATTATCAACAATGTTCAAAATGTATAGATTTCTAGGAAACGTAGCATGGGCATGGAGGAAGATATTGTGTGGGGAAAAATTACCATTCCCAGGGGAACTAACCATCTTTAAGAACAAAACACAAATCCAATCACCATGGGACCCTGCTTTTTGCATTATGTCCCCAGGATATCGCTGTAACAATAATTTTGCTATTCCAAGGCAAGATTGATGTAAATGCCTATGTCATATGGACAGGGCCTCCCCAGCCACACCCGCACAACACTTCCTCTATACAAACCCAATGGGACAAATGTGTGCATATAAGGGATGGATACATTCAGTTTACAAACCTGACCATTAAATTAGCAGCATATAATATTACTAGGAGACACCCACAATGCACACCTTATGTGGCACCCCTCTTTGAAGCTTGGTTGCAATCTTTTGAATATCTAAAGAGAGAAGGGGAATATAAATTTTCTGACAGCCACTCCATTTGCACCCGAGATGTGTCAGGATGGATAGGCACGGGAGGGGCCGTATTAAAACAGTATAGATATTGAAACAATGGCCAATAAATTGAGAACCACAGGAGGATTGTTGGAATCATTACGTCAGCCATTGACTAACAACAACCAGGTACTCCAGGAAGGGTTAAAACATTTGGTCCTCACACTACTCGATTGGTATAGATTAATGAGGCAACAAACAATAGCCACAGACAACACCATCATGGCATTGGCCAATAGCAAACACATTGGGGCATGCCGCTGTGGTTTTAAAGGCAGAAAGAAAGAAAATTACCCAGGTTCTCACTGAAGTAGAATACACCACTAAACATTCATTTTGGGAAAGTATCTTTGGCTGGTCACCAACTGCTACTGGCGTGTTAAACCTGTTCATCCATCCAATTATTATTATTGTAATAATACAAATTATATTGCTTGTAGTTAGGTGTAATATGTTGGGTAAAGAGACTGGTAGGCCCACTCAAGCACAGAGCATTTTATGTGATCCCAAAACAAAAATAAACAAGTGATGTGTTAACTGGGAAGGGCCCAGTTAACAAGGGGGGGGACTGTAGTGAATTAATAGGCTGACTGAAGCATTATAGAACCAAGAGAATATTATACACATCTGTAACTATTGATGAAAGGATATACTATGAGTTTCCTATATGTTTTATTTGCTTGCTATATGCTTTACAGTAATTTTAGTTTAGGAATATTGAGGATGCATATTATGAGAAACAGGCTGGCAGCAGGAGAAGGATGCATTTTTGTCATCTGCAAAGAGAGGCCTAGTAGTAAGAACGGACCGTTCCCAGGAACATAGCTGCACATTAAGAAAACAATGAACAAGAGAGAAGGTTACAGGAACAGATAAGGATTGAGCAATGTAATAAGACAAGATGGTCTGGTCAGACATCAGGACGCCTCAGAGAAAGCGGGCATTGGCAACCCATGGCCACAGATCAGGCCTCCCATCTGGAGGGAGGGGTAGGCAGGATCTAACTGGTCAGGACATCCCATAACAACAATGTCTAGGCAGACAGTACCCCAAAACTGGATAGCCAATGGGAGAACTTTCCATGCTTAGCACTGACAACCCCACACTCTGTTAATCATAAGGCAGTCACTGGATAAAAAGGCCAGCCCTAGACAGGAAAGATGTCTTGCATGGTACCCTCTGACCAGCTACTTAGGTAGCTGCCGGTTGATCGGTGCTTGAACCTTTCCAATGCTCTCAAAGGCTGTGAAAAGCCAAGACTCCAGCAGCTAGGTTCCTAGATAGACCTCGATCGGGCCCCCGCCCTGCCTCTCCTCTCGAGACCAGACCTGAGACCTCTGACACGTAAGAACACACATGTATGCATGTGTGTGTGTGCGCTTGCTGTTAGAATAGGTGAAGGCTATTGCTATATGCAAGTGTATTGGTGTTCTTGTCACTGAGAAACATAGGGCCACACACGTGTGATACTGGCCTACATGTAAACTACAAGCCAAGTAAATATGTAAAGCAAAAGGTGCAACATGTATGTAATGTTACAACTGAGAACTGTAAACACCAAATCAGGACTGTAACACTGACGAAACTCCAGGAAATGCAAAGAGATAAAAAGAATGTGTATTGGGAACCCTGACCAGACAGAACCCTGTGGAGATGCAGATCGACCTTCAGATTGTCCTGGGTTGCCTACGTAACAGACCTCAAGTTTCTCCAAGGCGAGAAAGTCAAAACAAAGAGACCAGGAAAGGTACTTAAGCGAAGGCCATTAAGCCACCTTCAGTATCTCTCTCGCTTGGCCATCTTGAGCAACTGCATCTGCATCCTAAAACCTGCCAGCAAGCAAGGCTGGAAACCATGAACTGAGAGAGAGGACTTTGCTTTCTAGCAACCCTAAGACTGAAGACCCAGTCGCTTACATCAAGGACTGAGAAGAACTTACGGACCTTGGTAGGGTAAGATGCTTATTTAGGAACTCAACCAGTATAGGTTAGGAATGCATTATATTTACCTTTGATTTCTAGTAACCAATCTGTATCAACAATCTTGCTTATGTAATCATTAAACTGACTTCTTATCTTTCAGAAGAAGTGTCTGTGTCTAACATTGGAACACAAGGGAGCAACAAGAGTTCTCAAGCTCTTGCGAACCCAGAGATTAAAGAGTCTGTAAACGGGAAGGATCGGGTCCTCGGGTGACAAAGGGGTTGTCCCTGCGGCAGGCTTGAATCAGCCAGAGAGAAAAACTGGTTCAAGTGAGCTGTACGCGAGGGAAACTGAGTCACTCAAACCCGGTAAAGTGGGGGGGTGGTCCTCCAACCCGTGACAGCTCTATTCCCAGTTCTTTATATAGTAATAAACATATGTCTATTTAAGGGGCTTGTGGTCTGTTTCATAGTGCTTCTGCCAAGATCCCGGAATTGGGAACTGCCTACTGGAGGTTTAAGTCCTGCTCCCAGCTAGGAAAGACAGAGAAGAGTTCCAATTCATAACACTCTCATCCTGCCAAACTTTAACATAATGCTTTGCCTCATTTCCAGTGCTTTCTCCTCCTTTTACAATTTTTCTTCAGTAGTTCAGTCTGAGCAGCTTTCATTTCCACTGTGCTGCAGTTTGCTTTAAAAATAAGTTGCAGAGCACAAGCAGCTGCAACCCTTATGTAAACAAAATTTAGTGGCTGCTTAAACAGGACGAAGAACACATTTCTTCTCTTTTAAAACTTTAGTAATTGTAAGTTATTTGTAACAAAAGCAAGCAAAAAGGTTAGGCAGAAGTATGATTTTTAGGCCGCATGCCTGCAACATTTTATAAATAGCAGCCTCAAAACTTCAAACAATAAAACAGCAGATGAAATTCTAAATGCAAAGCAATGCACTTTAGAAAAAACTAATCCTAACTCTACACCTACACACACAGTTAAGTTCTAAATCAACTGTTCCCACTGAACAGAGATCTTGGAGTCACTGGCTGCAATCCCATGCCCATGGTTTCCACAGGGCACAATGTGCCCACAATGTGGATCCACATGGTTTGCGTGTGGCTGCGCGCACAGCTCCACACGGGCTTGGGATTGAGTGGCACTGTGGAAGCTTCAGTAATCACATTAGCTCCGTGTATAGCAGCTGCCACCAAAAAGGTGAGACAAGATTACTATGAAAGGGGTAGAAAATAAAATGGAAAATATAAATAAAATGGAAAATATAAATAAATATAAATCTATGGTGAATTCGCACATGGAACACCGTGTGCAGTTCTGATCATCCCATTTGAAAAAGGATTTATAAGAACTAGGAAAAGGGCAAGATAACGATCAAGGTATGGAAAGGCTTCCATACAAGGAGAGGCTTGGGAATGAAGCTTCCCACTGCCAAATGCTGTGAGTGAACAACAGAGGATGATGACCCCATATATGACTGTCTTTGCACACTTCCTTCTGAAGCATTCCATGCTGGCCATTGTGGAAGACAGGATGTTATGCTAGATGGACTGCTGGTGTCCAAGAATGGGATACATTCTTATGTCATGTGCCCAGAAAGATTCCACTGATTTCCAAGAAGGTCCATCTTCACTGATGCAAACATTGGCCACTCTTACAATCAAGTTAAAAAGGATAGGAAAGGAGAATTGGTCACCTACCTCAGTGAATTCTTTTCTCCTCTGTCTACGGATAATCCTCCGCACGGGTAGCTCTGCAGATGGCCACCAGGAGGCAGAAGAGAAAATTGGTCACCTACCTTCGGTGAATTCTCTTTCTCCCCTTGTCTCCGACTAATCCTCCGTACAGGTAGCTCCTGCTTGACCGCCAGGAGGCAGAAGTCCTCAATCTTTCAACTGCACATGCATGTCTCTGGGTTACCCCTACGCCATCTCCAGTCTGTCCCCAAGTCAAGGAACGATTCACTGTATTCCTCAGATAGCCCCTGTGTAACTAACTTGACAAGACAAACTCTGCCCACAAAAGAACAATAACCTTTTCTTCTCCCTTACGCCCTGGAGGGAACAGTGGGTGACTAACAACAAACTTACTAACCCAATAACTAAATAAAAGGAAAAAACTTAAGCTGGAATTCATCCACCCATCCCAATGTCCTTTTTCTTCCTCTTTTCTTTTTTTTTTTCCTGTTTGTAGGGTGGGTTGGAGGATTAGTTGGAGACCAGGGGAGAAAGAGAATTCACCGAAGGTAGGTGACCAATTTTCTCTTCTCCCCGTCTCCTCTTAATCCTCCATACGGGATGTACCCAAGCCTTCCTGACTGGTCTTACGGGTGGGAACAAACAACACTGGGACTTTCCTGTACTGCCTGTAGTACCCGCCTGCCAAACGCCACCTCCACGGACTTGTAGACATATAACTTAGTGTCTCACAAAGGTGTGGCTAGACGACGATGTCGCCGCCTTACAGATCTCCTAAGAGGCTCTTGCCTTAAAGGCATAGGACGTAGCTTCACTCCTTACTGAGTGGGCCCAGATCTGCATAGGGAGAATTTTCCCTTTTGCTTTGTATGCCTCCACTATCGCTTGCTTGAACAATTTTGAAATCAGAGATTTAGAGGCCTTTGTTCCCTTGCAACTCTGTCTAATATTCACCAACATTGCTAATGACCTTCTAAACCCTCCTGTCCTTTTCAAGTAAATCTTTAGCGCCCTATGGACGTCAAGGGTGTGCCACGTTCTTTTTTTTGGATGTACCGGTCTAGGGCAAAAGGAAGGAAGTACAATTTCCTGAGATCTATGGAAAGGGGTATTACCTTTGGGATAAATGCTTGATCTAATCTCAGGACTACTGACTGTTCCTGAAAAAGGCAAAAATTCTGCTCCACCGATAGGGCTCCTAATTCAGAAATTCTTCTGGCAGAGGTAACCGCTATCAGAAACACTACCTTCAGTGTGAGAAAGTATAAGGAAACGTGTCTTAATGGTTCAAAAGGTGCCTTCATCAAGGCATCCAATACCAGATTCAGATCCCATGAAGGGCACCTATGCACTGCTTGAGGGGAGACTATTCTGGCTGCTTTCAGAAATCTTCTAACCTGCCTGTGTGAGGAAATGGGAGTACTAGAGATCGCCCTGAAGACTGAGTCTAATGCTGCTGTTTGGCGTGCCAGCATGTTTGGCCTGAGACCTTTATCCAGACCTTCCTGTAAAAATTCCAGTATATCAGGTATTTCCGCTTTACATGGTTCTAGCCCCTTATCTATTGCCCACTGGGCGAAAACTCCCCATGTGGCCCTGTATGCTTGTCTTGTGGCTGATTTCCTAGATAGCTGTAGGGTGTTGAGAACCGCCTCCGAGTACCCCTGTTTTCTCAATGCCCTGCGTTCAATTTCCAAACTGTCAGTCGAAGCAGGTCCAGGCTGTTGCAGAGTACGGGACCCTGTGATAGGAGGTTGGGAATCAACGGAAGTTGTGTGTACTGTGCTCCACTGAGCTCGATCAGGTCTGAAAACCATAGTCTCCTGGGCCACCATGGTGTTACCATCAATACCTGTGCCTGTTCCCTGCGAACCTTTGCTATTGTTCTCTGAAAGAGGGGGAAAGGAGGAAAAGCATATACCAGGCCCTGAGGCCATGGCTGATTTAGTGCTACCATCGCCTCTGCGTGGGGACACCGGTTTTTTGCCATGAACCTCGATAGTTGGGAATTCTGTCAGGTCGCAAACAAGTCCATCTGTGGGTTCCCGTATGTTTTCACTATGTCGTTGAAAACAGTCCTGTTCAGATGCCACTCGTGTGGGTTGATGGTCTGCCTGCTGAGCCAGTCTGCCTGCACATTGTCCTGACCCCTGATGTTTCTGTGCCCATCGGAACAGTCTGACTGCAGGTGTCTCGATCTGGAGCCTCCCTGGTGGTTCACATATGCCTTGGCCGATATGTTGTCTGTATACACCAGAACATGTGTGTTGCTGATGTGGGGCAGGAGTTGTATTACAGCTAAATGAATGGCCTTGAGCTCCAGGAAATTTATTCCCTGGGTCCTGTCTTTGTTGGTCCAGAGGCCTTGAACCGAGTGTGCTCCAGAGGCTGCTCCCCAACCTCTGAGGCTGGCGTCTGTTATTGTTTCTCTGAGTGGTTCCGTTAGGAGTGTTCCTCTGCTAAATACTTCTGCCTCTAACCACCAGGACATTGAGCGTCCTAGGTCTCTGGGAATGGATACCCACGGGTTGGCTCCTGTTGTTAGCTCTCTTTGTAAAGGCCTGAGCTGCTGCTGCAAGGGTCTCGTGTAGAAACGGCCCCATTGCACCTGCTGCGAGTAAGACACCAGAAGACCCAGTAATTGGGCCAGCACCTTCAGTCTGTCGACTTCGCTGCCTTAGGAGTCAAGCCAGAGTCTGTATCTTCTGTTGTTTCTGAAGAGGGATTATAGCGATCTCTAAGGTGGTATCTAGAATTACCCCTAGGTATTCTAGCCTGTGTGTGGGACAGAGGTGGCTCTTTTCCTTGTTCAGTAAGAAACCGTGCTGGTTCAAGTAGAGAATTGTCCTGTTCAGGTCTAATAGAAGCTGGGCTCTGGACTGTGCCCTTATTAAGAGATCGTCCAAGTATGGATAAATGTGGATTCCCTCCCTCTGAAGGTTGGCTATTAGGGTAATCAGAACCTTTGTGAAGGTCCTGGGGCCGAGGCCAGTCCAAAGGGAAGGGCTCTGAATTGCCAATGATTGCTCTGAACCTGAGCCACTTTCTGTGGGAAGGTTTGATTGGGATATGGAGGTACGCTTCTCTGAGGTCTAAAGACACCAGCCAGTCATTCTTCCTCAGGCTCCTGCAGATGGAAGCCACCATGTCCATCTTGAACCTCTGTTTCCTGACATATTTGTTGAGAGCTTTCAGGTCTAATACTGCCCTCCAATTTCCCTGCTTTTTTGGGACCAGAAAAAGGATTGAGTAGAGACCCCTTCTGATTTCCCCTGCAGGAAACTCTATCGCCCCAATGATGTGAAGCCTTTGAATCTCCCCTAACATGACTTGGTGTTTTTCTGGGGTTTTGGAAGTAGAAGGCAGCAAAAATCTGCCTTCGGGGCTGTGTAGAAGCTCTATCGCATACCCCTGCTTCACGAGTACCCAGCTGTTGAATACCGACCACTCCCATGCCCCTTGAAAAAGCTGTAGCCTGCCGCCTACTTACCTTTCCTCCATATACTCAGGCGTTCTGCTTTGCCTGGCCTGCCAATGCCGGGGAGTGTCGGGATCTTGGATTTCTAAATCTCCCCTGTCTAAAACCCCTGCCCCTGAAGGAGAAAGGATTCTGCTGTTCTCTGGGATTCTGAGGGAAAAAATGTCTTGGGGAATTTGAGGCCCCTCTGAATCTAAATGGGTGGCCTCAAAAAAACCTTCTTTTGGGGGTAACCTGTTGCAGGGTTTTTGTTTTTTCTTTATCATTTGTGTCTGCTAAGACCTTCTCAAGACACACGCCAAAAAGTTTGTCCCTTGTACGGCCCCGAAACCAGCAAGTTCTTAGCCGTTACATCTTCCTGCCAGGTTCGTAACCACGCACGCCTCCTAGCGGAGATGTTCTGTGCTATCAAACGTGCTGCCCACACCATGGCATCCATGGATGAGTCAGCTATGAAAGCTGTGGCCATCAGGATGTAGGAAGTTAACTTCCGCGATCTGCGCTCCGAGATCTCGGGATCCTGTGCTTCCTGCATCCACGCGAGCATAGTTTGTGCCACGTAAGAGGTCACTGTGTTTATTTTTAAAGTGCTGGCTGCTGACTCCAGTGCCCAGAGCCTTCCTGAGCCCGGAGTCCAGAGTCCTGTCGGTGGGAACTTTCGGGAAACAGTTCCCCTCAGCGGGGAACACTGTCTGGTGGGCTAAAGATGCTGCCGCCGCATCCACCTTTGGGTTCCCAAACATAGACTCCTTTTTCCTTGAGAAGGAATATAAGGAATCTTGTGTCTTATTCATTTTGTATGTCTTACTAGGGTGTTTGCATTCCTCCAGTATTAGCCTTTCAAAGGCTTTGTCCAGTGGAAGACCCTGGTCCCCCCCATGAACTGATGAAATGTATTCTCTTTGGTCCTCCTGGGAATCTGAATATTCTCCCTTTTCTAATCTTTCTTTTAGTTGGAGGGTTTTAACCACCTTTGACATAAGGTCTGCTCTGGAGGTTAAAGGGAATTGCCTTTCCCTATCCTTTGGATCGGATTGTGTCTCCAACCACTCCCCTTTCTTGGGGCCTGAATCTCTGTCCTTTCTATTGGAAAAGAGGCGGGGGAACACCGGCAGCCGCTGCGAGGATTTTATTTTATTTTATTTATTTTTTTGGTGCACGTGTGCTTGGCTCCCCAGCTCACTGCCAGGGAGCTGGCTGAGGTTTTTTCTGGCAGTTCCCTAGACTGGGTCAGGGAAAATCGTCGCCTCACAAACTGCCCTGCCTGCCCTCTGTAGGCCCCGCTCCCGGGGCTTCACCAATCTCTGTCCTGACGGTCTGAAGGCAGACGACTGACTGGAGACGGTGTAGGGGTAGCCCGGAGACACGCATGCGCAGTTGAAAGATTGAGGACTTCTGCCTCCTGGCGGTCAAGCGGGAGCTACCCGTATGGAGGATCAGAGGGAGAAGAAGAAACGCTCTTTTGCGCCTGCATGTGGAGCTATCCCCCAACATACCTCAGTCCATATCCTAGCTAAGGTCACAGTCTCTAGACAAACTTGAAAACTTGTCAACAGAATAACTCTACATGCTACCGAGACCCTGATGTCTGTGCTAAAACAGTCAAGTGTATAAATTGTTATTATCCCCAACTAGGTCCATAACCCTTGTAAAAATTTTCTGAAAAAAACGTAATTAACCCTGGCGCTGTTTGGCAGGGTGGGTTGGAAGATTATCCGTAGACAGAGGAGAAAAGAATTCACCGAGGTAGGTGACCAATTCTCCTTTCTCCCTCTGTCTCCGGCTAATCCTCCGCATGGGATATACCTGAGCCTTTAGATTCCCTCAGGGTGGGAACCAGCAGCACCTGGAGAATCCAGCACCACCTGCAACACCCTTCTGCCAAACGCCGCCTTTGCGGACTTGAACACATGCAGCTTGTAATGTTTCAGTTTTGCAGGGAGGACCATGTAGCAGCCCTGCAAATTTTCTCATAAGAGGCCCTTTCTTTAAAGTCATAAGAAGTGGACACACTTCTTACGGAGTGTGCCCGTATCTGGATAGGTGGAACTCTGTTCTTTGCCTTATAAGCCTCAATGATGCACTGTTTTACCCATTTGGATAACAGTGTCTTTGAAGCCTTCGATCCACCCTGTCCTGGTCTGATATTGATAAACAGGGCTATAGTGGATCTAAGACCCCAAGTTCTGGCCAGGTATATTTTTTCAAGATTCCGGAGAGGAGAAATTAGCGCACCCAACAGCCCGAAGGCAGAAGACTGACTGAGGTATGCTGGGGGATAGCTCCACACGCAGGCGCAAAAGTGCGTTTCTTCTTCTGCCTCCTGGCGGCCATCCGCGGAGTTACCCGTGCGGAGGATTAGCCGGAGACAGAGGGAGAAATGAATCACATGCACTGAATAAAATAATTTGTTATCCTCAAAGCATCATGGTTATATTTTTTGCCATTTCTTCTGTCATGCAAGATAGAGTAGTATGGTTTGGGTTTTTTTCGAAGAAAAAAAAAAAGCAGCAGCAAACAAAATTTATTTTATGAGCAGGAAAACCAAGACGGAGGCCACTTTCAGACATGGCCCCCCCACGCATATTTGGGCTGAGGGGGGAATGTGCAGCCCGAATATGTGCTGAGATCGGCCGGTCTGAAGGCCGCTCCCCACCCGCGTGGATTTGCCAGCAGACACGCACAGGGATGCAGAGCTCAACTTCCTGCTCTGCATCCCTGCATGTCTCTGTGTGTGGGGGGGAGGGTCTTTCAGACCGGCCGATTCCCCTCGCATATTTGGGCTGTGTGTCCCCCCCTCCCCCCGCAGTCCAAATATGCGCGCGGGGGGGGGGAGGCGGGGCACAGCATGTCTGAAAGTGGCCTAAGTTTTAGTCAAAAAAAAATTTCAGGAGCAATATATAGAACTGCCAACATTAAGAAAAGATCATGCATGTATACAATATATCTAACCCCTCATAGATTAGATGGATAACAATTACTCAAAAACTTGCTGGAGTGGATACCAAGCAATTGGCACAATTGTATATTGTTGGTGGAACTGTCCTCTGGTTCAGATTTTTGGTAAACTATTTGGATTTATCTGCAGAAACTGGCTGGAAATATATTTCCCTTTCAGCCCTCTATTGCTATACTGGGAATTTAGAGCGCAACATTGCATGTCAGCAATTAAGATTAGCTGTGCTCTGTAAAATCCTTTGTAAATAGAAAACGGATAGAGAAATACCTTTAAGTATACAGACACAGAGACTGTGGTATACACTAACTATGGCATGTGTAAGTGCAGAAATACGCAGAAATCTTGAAGGTTTTGATGTGGCATGGTTAAGAATCTGGGAAATGGTATAAGAGATTACCAAGATAAAGGCTCGGGTATCAAAGATTTGTTTAACGCAAATTTAATGGACAGAGTTCTCCTTTCACGTAAGTAGAATGTAACCTGAGTTTTAGTATAAAATATGTAATTATTAATTAAAACTATAATTTCATCTATTTTAAATATTTTTATGGTATGTTTAGATAATGATTTATTTATTACTCCTTTATTATTTGAGGGGGTTTTTCGCTTTAACATTTATATTTTATGGTAATACTGTTGTGAAGGCCGCATCTGTAATAGACTAGTCCCAATTTGGCCTTCTTATTGTATTTGTACCTGCCCATGACTTTTTTATTGTTATTAAAAAGAAACAGTCAAGCAATTTTGTTTACAAAATTCTAAAGCAAGACTTACAATCCAGTTGCTCAGAACAGAGAGCGGACATATGATCAATGTTGCTCTAGGCCTTGCCTTGTCGGAATCCTCTTTCTTAGTAGTCTGTATACTAGTGCTACCTGAAAAGAATAAGAGAGTCACAACTAACAGTGTAACTGTTTACCGCAATGTTTATGAGTTTAAGAAAGATTATACAAAGAAAAGGCCAAAGACAACTATTTCCATGCAGCCCTGCTTAGTAGTCCACTGTCGAAAAACGCTCAAGTTCCCAAGAGCAGAAATTTAATGTGATATACAATCTCTATGGGTAAAAACAGACGCGCGGGTGGCATGATGACTCTCTGGCCCGAGAAACAGCAGCAGCCACTCTCCAGGTTGCATTGAATAAATGTGCTTGCTGCCAGAAGAGCCATCCCACTGCCTGCACAACCTGGATGGGGGGGCTGGAACAGACATATGGACAGCCAACTTTGCCCCCAACCCCACTGCCAGCACCCAGTCATGGCAGGCCCTACCCCACAGCAGGGATGGCAGGGCCAAAACAGATGTGTTGGCGACCCTTGGCCTGGAAATGGGCACCCAGGATCTTTGAGAGGACTCATTCCGGACCAGTCGCCTATCCACCCTGGATTCGACTGAGGCCAACATCTTGTAGTACAAGACCACACATGCTGCGAGTCCTGGGCCACATCACACCTGCATCACATTTGTTTTTACCCTATCTAGCTTGAATAAAAACAAAGCAAGGGGAAATGTTCATTTACTTCATTACCTTTCTTCTTTCCTTTTTTTTTTAATGCAGTGGATGGCTCCCCAAGTGCAGAAGCAAAGCCTGCATCCTCCTGGATATTACAAGAAGCTGGTTCCAAAAGAGTACACTGGATGTTAGACATTTTTAGGAGTGTTTGTGTATATACGCGTGTATATACAAATGCGTATACATGCACACAATACAAATGTGTAACTATTTCAAACAAAGAAACTGTCAGCCACGGCACACTGCTAATTGTTAAGCTAATTTTAATACACAGTTTCTAAAGACAATGTGGCTAATGTAAAGTGGCTCTCAAATTAACAGCTTCTACTGTCATTGGGACAACTTATGGAGCAAAATTCCACTGTCTGCATACATAGATGCAGTCCACAAGATCTGGTGAAAGCCAGCCGGGAGATGATGGGGGTGAGGTTGGCTCCCTCTGATGCCCTCAAAACTGCGATTGTATGGCCCCTGCTCAAGAAACCATATTTGAATGTCGACTCTCCACCCAGCTATCAGCCCATCTCTAAACTTCTCTTTTTAGGAAAGGTTATTGAATGGGTGGTTGCCCAACAGCTCCAGGAGCATCAAGACACTGTCGGATTCCTGGACCTGTTTCAGTCAGGCTTTCGCCCTGGATATGGTATGGAGACTGCACTTGTGGCCTTGATCAATGACCTGCACCTGGAGAGGGACAAGAAGTTCTACCCTGCTGATCTGGTTAGATCTTTTGGCAGCCTTTGATACAGTTGCATCATGGAGGTGCTGCTGACATGACTGTGGGACCTGGTGGAGTACGCAGGACCACTTGAGTGGTTCCGCTTCTTCCTGTTGGGGTGATCCCAGAGAGTGGCAATAGCTCATTGTCCTCTCGGGTCCTTTCCTATGGGGTCCCGAAGGGTTCTATTCCATCTCCCCTCCGTATATGAGGCTGCTGGGCGAGGTCATTCTGAGATTTGGGGTGAAGTGTCATCAATGTGCTGACACCAGCTCTACCTCTCTTTTTCATCCAACCCAAGCCCTGGAGTCTCAGTGCTCACCCGATGCTTGACTGCTGTCGGTTACTGGATGAGGTCGAGCCAACTGAAGCTGAATCCAGACAAGACTGAGGTGATGGTTGGCCAGCCTTCTGATCTGGGGGGGATTGGGACTCCTGTTACTGACAGAGTCAGACCCCCTCTGGTCAATCAGGTTTGCAGCCTCAGAGTGCTTCTGGACCCCTTGCTGCACCTGGATTGTCAGGTGGAGGTGGTGGCCAGAAGCACTTTTTACCAACTCCATCTGGTGAGGAGGCTGCGGCCTTTTCTTTCCAATTCAGATCTGGCCACCCTCATCCATGTTTTCATTGCCTCAGGGCTAGATTATTGCAATGCACTCTACATGGGGCTGCCCTTGAGAACTGTTCAGAAGCTGCAGCTGGTACAGAATGTGGTGGCTCGCCTCCTTCCAGGGACGAGTCACCGGGAGCACATTACACTGGTGCTCCAAAGTCTGCACTGGCTCCCTACAGCTTTCCAGTCACAATTCAAGGTGCTGGTTTGGACCTTAAAAGCCCTAAACCGTCTGGGCCCTACACATATCTGAAAGACCGCAAGTCCTTCCATGCCCCCTGTGATCACCCAGGAGTTCCTCCCTGTGGGTACTGTCTGTTAGCTATGCTCATACGACAAGGGCTAACAGGGGGCGTTCCCAGTGCTTTGGAACTCCCTTCCCCCAAAGGCTCATTTGAGCCTGAGCATCTTCCAGAGATGGTGCGAGACCTATTTATTTGAAAAGGCATTCAGCAGGCAGGGATAGGATTGGGGGTGAGGTGATGGTTTGTTTTGTGAGAGGGGCGTGAAAGGGGGTTGGGTAGGTTTTGTGGGGGCTTTAGTTGTTTTTTTTAATTAGTTTTAAATGATTTTATGTAGTGTAAGGTCACCCTGAGCCTGTGGGAAGGGTGGCATACACATACACATTCAAATAAACAAACACACTCCCTATGCAGTGCCAGATTTCTTCCATATATAAGAGGTTTAAGGATTAGAGAGGACATGTTCTTGTAACTTTAAGATTAATATTAAGGCAATCTACTTAAGACAGTATTTTTCCAGATGATTAGTGGAGATGGAAGGGACTCTACCTAGTCTGTTGCCACCACTCTCTAATTAGCCAGAGATGGGAGAAAAAAAAACCTTTTTTTGTTTCTGAAAAAGCAGTTAAAAAGCCTTCCTACTGAGTGTAACTTTAAATTTACCTAAGCAAATTTATTACACATTGGTTAAATTGAGCTATGTGCATATATTTACATAATTGCAAGAATTTTAATGAAATTACACTTAAACAGAGATAGTCGTCTCATCAAGAAGTTGGTCTGATGTATTTCATAATCTACAACTACTCCTTAAAGTGCTGGTAATAAACAGCATGCTTCATACCTGCCAGTGTCTCCCTTATACTTAAAAAAATCACTCTTGGCCACTTCACGCCCACCAACTATAACCCAATCCCCACTTTTCCCCTTCACTCTAAGCTCCTGGAGCAAGCCGTCTACACCCACTGTCTTGACTTCCTCTCCCCCAGTTCTTCCCTTGATCCCCTTCAATCTGGTGCCTATCCTTTCTACTCAACTGACACTGCTCTTGTCAAAGTCCCCAATGGCCTCCTTGTAGCCAAGTCTAAGGACCCCTACTTCCTCTTTGTCCTGCTCATCCTTCCCTACAGCCTTTGACACCGACGACCACTCCTTTGGTTTCTGGGGCTCTGATCTCAACAGGTTCTTTTCCTATATCTCTAACCACTCCTTGCTTGCTGGTACCTCCCTCTGCCCTCCTTCCCCTCCCAGGGAGAGTTCACCAAGGTTCACTTCCGATTCCATCTTTCCACTCTGATCTTTCCCCCCTCCATCCAGTCTCGCATCACTGCCTGCCCCTCCGACATCTGAACAGATACCTTACCAGCAACTCAGTATGTCCAAGACTGAACTCTTCAGTCACATACCCCAAAACTATCCTCTACCTCTTCATGCACTATCTGACCCATTCCCCAGGCATGTAATCTGGGATTCATCTTTGACTCTTCCCACTTCTTTATACCTCCTATTGGGTCTGTTGCTAAGGTCTGTCATTTCTCCTTGCATAACATCACTAGAATTCAGTCTTTTCTTACTGCTCATGCTAGCAAGACTCTATCATCTCTCACCTGACTACTGAAGCCTCCTCCTTAATGACCTTCTCCACTCTCACCCTTGACCCCTGCAGCTCTGTTCCACATTCTGCTGCCATCATCAGCATCCACCTAGGCCACTGCTTTGATCACATTCAACCCTTTCTTTGTGCCTTCTGTGTGCTCCTCTCGTCCTTCACACCCAGGGCACACTCCTTGTCTTCACCTTCAGGGTCCTTCATGGCATTGCTCTTCCCTATCTTTCTGCCCTCATTTCCCACTATGTTCCCACCAAGGAACTGCCACTACCACCAGCCCAGAATCTCCAACCCCCTAAACCTTCTTTGCCCTTTCACCTATGCTGCCCTCCGGTTCCTGAAACTCCCTTCATGAACACATATGCTTTGCTGCCTCCCAGCCTTCCAATCCATCCTATAAACCTCACTCCTCATCCCCAGAGATTGCTCTCCCATCCCCTTAGACGCTTCTCCTTGGCAATCTCATCCTTGAAGATCCCCCCTCCTCACCTGTAACTATGCTAAGCATGCGCACCTGCAACTTCTCAGCTTCTCTTTTTTCCCTACATGCCCCTCTCCTTGTCAACCCCTTCCCCGTCTATTCAATTGTAAGCCCCTTGAGTCAGAGATGCGTCTTTAATCAAGACTCTTGAGTGCCAGGCACATTGCTTGGCACTGAACACAAACAACAAATACCTTTTCGTCTCTTTCTGGCCACTGGGCAATATTTCTCAGCTTTTGCTAAAGGAAAAAAAAAAAAAGCATTTAATTTAATTTTACAAAAAATATTTTAACTTAAAATATTTTCAATTTAAGGGAAGCTCACTGTTTGTTTGTGGTAGTATCCTCGCTCCAGATTCTTCTTCCGAGTCACTACTTTCTTTGTACTTGGGTTTCTTGCCTGTAGCTCTAGGTCGTCAGAAAAAACCCATTAGCATTTTTTTTAAAAGTCTCCATCAAACAAGCTTTGAAAAGTTAACTGTGAATGCTGCTGTGTTCATTACTTCACATCAAACTTTTAAAAACCAGATAAAATTAATGGGGAAATTGTCAAAAAGGTGGCTTTTACTATCCCACAGGGAGAAAGGAAAATTAGGTTCTTGTCTTGTGAATTTTCCTTCTACGGGGGACCCTCCTGAATGGCCAGTTGTTACTATGGGTTAGATCCCGACTTCCTAATTTTTCCTGGAGCACGCTCAGACAGATGTAGCCCCTAGTCTACAGAAGTTTCCACGTCCCGACTCATTAATCTAATGTCTCCGAACTCGATAAATCTAACCAAAAAACAAGCTCAAACTACACGACCACCATGAAAGAACAAACCGTGAACCCCAAAAAATAAATTAAAAAAAAAAAAAGGAATCTGCCCAAGGAAACTCGACAAGGCCCCCCAGAATTATCTGTCACTCCAGGCAGTAACCAATCATTCAGGAGGATCCCCCTTAGAAGGAAAATTCACAAGTTAAGAACCCAGTTTTCCTTTCTCCCGGGGGCTCCTCCTGGATGGCCAGTTATTACTATGGGGACGTTCCACAGCAATGTCCCAACTAATGACAGGGGGCGGGAATAAAAAGTGTTCGGCATGGAATGGAACCCCACAAGGGAAGATTACAGAACAGCCTGGAGAACCCTACTCCCAAAGGCCGCTTCGGATGTGTCATGCAGCGGGATCTTCTAATGCCTGGTAAAGGTATGTACCGAGGACCTAGACTGCAGCATAGTGCCCAGGACCTGTTGGGAATACCCTAGTTTCCTCAGTGCTCTCCGCTAAATTTCCAGACCGTTAACTTCAGATGTTCTGTTTTTTCACAGAGAAGAGGAGCCATGCTTAACTCCTGAAGGTCCACAAACCACGGCCACCTCGACCAGTAAGGGGCGATTGTGGTGGCCCATTCCCTCTTTTTTGCCAACGTCCTGCCTATGAGCGGAAACGGGAGAAATGCGTATGTTAGTCCCTAGGGCCAAGTCTGGTTCAGTGCATTGTACACTACTGCTTCATGATCCAAAAAGCAGGACATGAACCTGTGGACCTTTGCGTTGTTTGCTGCCACAAACAGATCTATCACCGGGCCGCCAAATGTCTGTTCTTTTGCTTTGAACACCAATCTGCCTGAACCTGCCTATCCTCTGACATGGACCGTCATCAGGGATTTTAGGCTGCACTCTGCCCATTTTATCAGAATGGCTGCTTGGTGATGCAGGGCTTCTGCGCATAAGCCCCTTTGGTTATTTACGTATGCTTTCAAAACAGTTGTCCGTATAAACGAAGAAAGGCTTTCCTTGAATCACTGGTGCTAGACCTCTCAACGCTAAATAAATTGGCTGTATCTCCAGCCAGCTGAAATGGTGCCTCCACTCCCATGCCAATCACTTGTCCTGAATAGCTTTGTGCTAAGTGTATGCTCCTCACACCTGCAAGCTCGTATCCGTCGTCACAGTAACCTTGTCGGGCTCCGACAGTGGAGCTCCCATCTGGAAGCAGCCCTCTGCTGTCAGTCCACCAATGAAAAGACTCACTTAATTTTAGAGGAACTGATATCCATGGGTTTATCCCAAGTCATTTGATCTTGTGTAGAATCTGGCCCACTGGAGAATCCCAAGACACAAGATCATGAGACCCAGAAGGCTGGCTAGAGACGATCCACTATCTGTTGTTGTTTGCAGTTTCTCTTGTCTGTGACTGGTGAGAGAGTCTGTACTTGCTGGTATCCAGGATTACCCCCAGATGCTCAAATACCTGTGAGGGTGTAAGGCGACTTTTCTTCAGGTTGACTACTAATCTGTGGTCTTGTAGATATTGAATAGTCCTGTGCATATCCTCCACCGTCTTCTTTCTAGATGGGGGACCATACGAGAATATAGTAGAAAAAGGGGTGTCTTCAGATTCCCTCCTTCTGCAGGTTTGTGGTGAGGGGAATCTGGACCTTCGTGAAGGTGCGTGGTGAGGTGGCAAGTTCAAATGGCAGGGCTGCGTACTGCCAATGCTGGTTTGCGTATGTGAACCTTAGCCACCACCTATGCTTCTGTAGAATAGACATGTGCAGGTACACTTCTTTGAGGTCGAGGGAGGTCAGCTACTCGCCCTTCGAGATTGCAAGCCGGATGAACTGAAGCGTCTCCCATCTTGAACTTCTGTACCTTCACGGATCGATTCAGGTTCTTGAGGTCCAACACCATCTGCCATTCATCTGACTTTTTTGGAACAAGAAAAAGGATAGAGTAGAGTCTGGTTCCTCTCTCATCATGCAGCACAGGTTCTATGGCCCGAATGCTAGTATTCTCTCTAAAGCGCCAGGTACATCACTGGCACTATATAAATGCTAATAAAATAATAATAATAATAATAATAATATTGTTGAGTGCTCTTCTGGGTTGCTTGAAACTGGGGAAACACAATAAGAGTTTATTGGGAAACGGAAGAGTTCCATCGCATATCCCCTTTGTACAGTGCAAAGGAGCCATGCATCTGAGGTTGCCTTCTTCCATTTCTCCGTGAGGAGCTGCAACCTGCCGCCTAAAGCCGTGGGGTCCAAGAGGGATGAGGCCCCATGAGCCTGTACCCTGCTTGGGACTGCCCTGGCTGCCTGACCCCTTCTGTCTATATCACCTGGGATTGGCTCTCTGTTGGTTCCCTCTGGGGGCATAGTAAGGTTGTCTGGTACCACCTGCTGGCGAACAGCCTGAATTGAAGGGACGAGAAGGCTTCCTTGTAATGCCAAACCTTTGTAATGCCTGTCTTTTATTTTTATCAGAGGCGTCAGCTATTACCTTACAGAGGCAGTCTCCAAAGAGTTTGATCCCCTGGAAGGGGCCCCACACCAGGATGTTTTTGGCTGTATTATTCCCCTTCCAGAGCAGAGCCACAGAAAGTGGCGAGCAGCTATGTTGGATGCTGCCACTCTGGCTGCCCAGTACAGTATGTCCGTGGAAGAGACAGCTATAAAGGCATAGGCCAGTGGAATTCTGGTGGCCAGAATTCTTGGCATTTTAATTGAGATATTCAGGTCTCTGGCTCGCTTGATCCAGTTCATTAAGGTCCTGGAAAAAGTAGGAGGTGATGGCGGCCATTTTAATGACCAAGTCCTCTTATCCAAGTTTCTTAAGGCTAACCTCGATCCCCTTGTCTGTGGGGTCTTTGGGAAAGCACGCTCCCTTCATGGGGAAGGCAGATTTTCGGCCAACAACGTTGCTGCAGCATCCACCTTAGGGGTGGCCAGAATGGCTTCCTTGCTCCTGGTGAGCAAGTATACGGACACTTGTGATTTATTCATTTTGCAAACCATATTAGGAAGCTGCCTCTCTATAAATTATTTTTTCGTATGCCCATCCTTGGATCTAGGTCTCAGTATGTACTCCCTTTCAGATTCATCCTCTGGTGACTCTGAGGAGACATGTTTGTCTTTCTTCTCTCCGAGGTGTAGGGCCTTTATCACTAGTTCATAAATCTGGTCCCTGTATATGCTGGGAACTCTCTGTCAGAGGCTTCAATGGCAGGTTCCTCTATCTGCCCCTCAAGGAAGGATTATCTCTTTTCCTCCTCTGAGGCCGGGTCCTCAGATGCCACTGCCTCCTCTTCCCTTACTGGAGTTTTGGTGGGAGTCTTCTCCCCTTTCTGTTTCCCTTTTGTGTTGGAGGCCCTAGGGGCTGTTTCCCAGTCTGAGGCAGTTCCCTACTGAGGAACTGACCAAGAGGACCTCCTCAGATGTGGCGAGGAGGGGGAAGTCCAGGGACTGGCTTTTTCTGTGTGGCCTCTTGGCTATGAGGAGTTTTCCCTTGCCCATAGCCCAGGATTTTCCCTTGTAAGGGTGCCTCTTCCCCGTGGTCTTGGCCAGGTCCCATTTGCGTTTGGTGTGTTTTAGTTCTTGCAGAGACCCCAGGAGCTCCCTCAGGACCACCATGTCAGGGTCTACTATTGAGGGCTCGTTATGTGGGGACTTAGACTCCTTCCGAGCTCCACCACTTCCTGGGCTCACTGTCTGGTGGTGGCCATGGTGTGTGGGAAGAGGCATTCCAGGATGGCTTGTCTCCTGACACGCGGAGCGCTGTCTCAACCAGCTGCCTCCTGGGGTGGCTGGATACACTCCAGCATTACTGTGGCTGTGAATAGGCCACACGGTGCCTGCCAGCTTTTACTTTCACTTTCCTCACCACCGCTTGTATCTGGGCCTTGAGGCCTGTGGACAGGGAGCGATCCAGTGCCTCTCCTGAGGCTAATGCAGGTCTTAGTGGGGGAGGAACGCAAGATCAAAAACAGAGACCTGCCTGGAGCTCTGCTGCACTCAATCTTCTGGAGGGGAGGAACCAGGAATGAACTCCTCCCTTGTTAACCCAAGGGGAGGAACCAGGAATGAACTCCTCCATTCCCTTCTTCTGATGGAAGGGGGTGAAGAGGGAATCCTCTCTCCCTGGCACCTAATTGGAGGACTGGGACAGAAAGTCCCTCAAATCTTCCAAAATTCTAACTCTAAATCCGTCCTAAGACGGAGACTGCCAGCCTGCATCCTACTAGACTGGAGGCACACAGACAACTGGAGACCAGGGGCTAGATCCCTCCTAAGCATGCTCCAGGAAAATTCAGGAAGTCTGTCTCCTACTGGTAGTGGTGGGGATTTAACCCATAGTAACAACTGGCTGTCGAAGAGTATCCCCCAGGAGAACTTCCAATCCATCCAGAGGATACCTATTCCAATAATTACATTAACATGCTTCACACCCTACCAGATCACTATAATATGCCTTGTTCAGTCTACATTACCAGTTTTTGATCTTTCATATCCCATAATGATTATTATTATGCCTGTCCAGTAAGTAAGTTTAATGTGGATTTAGTTTTCGCCGTATCCAAAGAAAACAACAGACTGATACATTTGACAAAATAGAACTAATGTGAAATTAAATATTAAAACAAATAGTACACTTAGCAAATTAATACAGTTGACAAAGTAAAAGTAATGTAGAATTAAATATTAAACACATAATCCAGGGTAATACCACCCACAAGATAACATCGGGGAGACATGAAATTTCAAGGCCCTAAAAGCTCAACATCTAGTCAATATTTGGTCCCGATACCAGTACTCTCAGGAGGCAGGCTCATTTAGCAAATGTATGCCGCATTCTATCCTGAGATCTGCTAATTTGCTGCCGAACAGCCCTCCTTCTTTTAAGGGCTAGGCCGATAAAACATTGCCACGGCTGTTAAGGAATCCGCTGATGTTAAGGTCAGTAGATAAATGAGTTTCTGACTATCCGCAGAAAATGACGGGGATTCTAATAGGGCGGCTAGCCAGGTCTCTCTTAATTTCTGGTAGTATGGGCATTGGAATACAGAGTGTGCAACTGTTTCCACGACTTGCATGGAACATGAACATAACCTTGCCTTGTACGGTATCCCTATTAGATGTCCTTCCACAACCATTAGATCAAGCAAAGCAAATCTGCATAGAGTTTTATTTCTCCTCAAGATGTTATTAATGAGGAGATCCAAATATACCTCCATAGCACACTTTAGTTTAAGTTCCCAGTACACAGGGGCTACTCTCCACTGTTTAAACGCCGCAAGATCCTGCTGGACCTCAATATCCCTAGAGCACCTATAGAGCTCTTCCTTTGCGGCTGCCAAAGGCTTCCCTAGAAAATAAGCCGGACAGAACCCAAAAAAAGATAACTGCTCAATGAGATATTTTACCCATGGATATAGTCTGGACCCAAGGTACACGGCCTCTTCCATGGCACATTGCACTATTAAATTAGAGTATTGTGAGTTCTCTATCTTCTGCCAGAATCTCATCAGGGCCTGCCTAGCATGGTGTATCACAGGTAGAGAGCCAGTCTCTGCTCTCAGGGCAGCACCCGGCACACTATTATTTACTCTCAGGAGTCTCCGGAGAAATTGGTTCTGTACCCTTTCCAACAGAATAGCATCCAGGAAAGGGATAAATTCCAGACCATAAGTCAGCATAGGGTAAACTTTCTGCGAATATGTTCGCAAGATGGTAGAGGTAGTTATTCCCTTTGAGAGAGTGGCTGCCCTCGTCAGACTTCCTACTGCTCTAGCGGTCAGTGATGTTCTGTATTTTATATGCTTTGCCCAAGACACTCTGGCAGAAAAGGTCACCCCCAGGTAGTTAAACAACTGCATTAACTGAAAGCTAGTATCTCCAATTTTCCACTCTTTTCTTGATGTCCTACCACCCAACAAAATGATTTTGGATTTGCCACTATTAATGGTCAAGCCATTAAGGTGGCAATACTCAGTTAGGGCAGCAAGTGCCCCTCTTAGCCCCTTTTCTGTCTGAGACAAGAGAACAAGGTCATCCGCATACTAAAGAGCATGCAGAGGATGGGCTTGAATTTTAGGGGGATGGGGATTTGAAGTTGAGATGGCATCAATCAAATCCGCCACATAAAGATTAAACAAGGTGGGGGCTATGACACAGCCCTGTCGAACACCTCGGTTGATGGAGAATGGCGCACTTGAGGTAGTGTTATTCCCAATTTTAACTCTAGCTGTGTTATTATTATGTAGTTGCATTAAAAGGGTTAGCAATTTCCCATTTACCCCCATTGATCTTAATTTTGAACACAGGCGGTCTCGCGGCACTGAATCGAATGCTCTAGTAAAATCCATAGAGGCAAGATAAAGCTTCCCCCTCCTTATTTTAGTGTACTTCTCGATCAGATGAGAGACGATAAAGCAGCAATCGATGGTAGAGAAACCAACTCTAAAACCAAACTGTTCAACTGGAATTTTATTATTACACTCTGCCCAATTTTGCAACAATCGTGCAATCTTGGAACCAAACAATTTACCAATCACAGAAAGCAGGCTGATAGGACGATAACTGGCCGGGTCCAATCAACCCCCCTTTTTATATATGGGAACTATCCAGCCAGTTTTCCAGTCCGCTGGAATTTGACAAGTTTCAATAATACCATTGAACAGGTTGGTTAAAATGCTAGCCCACCAGGTTGGAGCAGCCTGTAGTAGTTCTGCACAGACGTGGTCTGAACCTGCCGCCTTGTGCATTTTCAAAGATCTAATCATTTCTTCCAGCTCATCCTCATGGAAGCACAAATCCAGGGGCAGATCTTCAAGCAGTGCCCCAGAATTCGATACAATATCTACGCAGGAGACATACTCCACCTTGTATAGGGCCCCAAAATAATCCTCCCAGGAACTATTACTAATTGCCATTTCCATTGGAGCCTGACTCGGTCTAATTAATCTATTAAGCAATCTCCAATAGCGGGCAGTATTCCCTGTCCTGGCAGCTACTGCCATTAAGGCCCATTCCTTGTTATAATAGGCCAGTTTCTTGTTCTTATTGTCTCCTTGCATCCAGATAGAAGGCCTGGAAGACAGGTGTGGGGTTGCTTGGCCAAGTTTTTCTCATATTGACAAGTTGTTTTTTGGCCACCTGGCAGTCCTTATCAAACCAGATAGAAATAGCTTTAGAGTGTCGACATCCCCTTTTTACAAATAAGAGTCTCTAAAGCACAAGCTATAATAGCTGTGAACTGGTCAATAGCTGTACCAATATTGGCCTCGTTCAAGAAGGAAGATTTAAAAGTGATAAACCTTGATGTTGTAGTCAACTGAAGGAAATTGATGGCCAACTTCGTCAGATCCCCTACCCTAAAGTTAATGCTGGGGGAGTTCATATGGGCTCTTAGGTCGTTCCCACGCGATTGTAACTTAATCTGCAACGCCAACAATTTATGGTCACTTTCAAGTCTGGCAATAGATGAAAAGCGGCTTATTTTGTCCCAATAAAGGGTGTCAATTAAGCAAATATCGATAACACTATTGTCATTCGGACCAATATATGTATATTCACCTAGGTCTCCCTGGGCTCTGCCATTAATAATGGTTAATTCCATTTTATCAGTCAAGGATAGAAATAACTGACCCTGCCTAGTGACACACTCGTTCTTAGAGTGCCGAGTTGGGAGGTGGAGAAAAGGGCTACGTCCATCCTCAGCCTCAATACTCAAGCTCTCATCCATGGCATCAGAGCCAATTCTCACATTCCAGTCGCCTGTCAATAGCATACAGGCTCTAGGGAATTTGTCTCTTAAGGTACCAATTAAAGTCTCCAAACAGGGCCATATATCCTCTCTATAATAAAGGGATGCAGCCGGAGGAATATAGATGTTACACAAAATAAACTCGGCTTGATCTAACAGAGTAACATGGGCTAGCTGGTATTCTGGTCTATCTGCCGGAAGGGGGCCAAGGGAAAGTACCTTGGTGTCTCTTATTAACATCATCAATCCACCAGATACCCACCCCCTCTTACCCAGTTTTTGGCCTGGGTGGGCTTCCACCCTGAAGTTCCCAATGTTGCAGATAGGGTGGGACCCTGCATCCACCCAGGTCTCTTGTAGACAGATACAATCAAAGCCATCAATACAGTCTATCCAACCCGGATCGTCCAACTTGCCCTTTAAACCTGAGATATTCCAAGAGGCTACTTTAAATACTGGACCCTGACAGGGATTCTTTGGACCAGCAAAATGCAAGGGAGGAATAGCATCCCACAAAGGTATTATTATTATAAGCATTTATATAGCGCCAGTGATGTACATGGTGCTTTACAGAGAATAAGATAGACACGGTCCCTGCCTGAGAGCTTACAATCTAAAGACGGGGGGAGGGGAGACATGGAAGGGGGAACAGAGGGAGAGACAAGGAATGCAACAATCATGAGGATGCAAGAACTCAGGTACACGTTCTTGGCTTGGTTACAGTACATTGGGAGTTTGTAGATAACAGGTGGGGGATAATCCTGGGTGGGGATGGTTAGCAGGAGTTAGGAAGGGCAGAGCGGAAGAGGTGGGTTTTGAGGAGGGATTTGGAGGTACGAAGGGAGGGGGCAAGACGGATGTGGGCAGGGAGAGAGTTCCAGGCCTGCGGGGCAGTGAGGGAGAAGGGACGAAGGCGGTTTGGGGAGCACGGGAGGCGTGGGAGGGCAAGGGAGGGAATGGAAGAGGAGCGGAGTGCTCGAACAGGGATTCGGAGGGAGATCAGGGCAGAGAGGTAGGGGGGAGCGAGGTTGTGAAGGGCTTTGTAGGTGAATACAAGGAGCTTGTGCAGAATACGCTCAGGAAGGGGGGGCCAGTGAAGAGAGGAGAGAAGAGGCTGCACATGGTCAAAGTGACAGGCTAGGTGGATGATCCTGGCAGCAGAGTTTTGAACAGAGATGAGGGAAGAAAGGTGAGAGCGGGAAAGGCCAGCGAGGAGGAGGTTACAATAGTCAAGACGTGAAATGACTAGGGCATGGATGAGAGTTTTGGCAGAGGAGACAGACAGAAAAGGGTGGATCTTAGCACTGTTGTGGAGGGAGAAGCAGCAGGATTTGGCCACGGAGTCAATGTAGGGTTTGAAGGTAAGGTGCAAGTCGAAGATGAAGCCCAAGCTATGGGCTTGGGGGACGGGGAGGATGGAGACCCCGTCAATGGCAATTGACAGGGAAGAGGGAGAGGAAGGATTGGGAGGAAAGAGAAGAAGTTCAGTTTTCGCCATGTTCAGTTTGAGTTGGCGTTGAGACATCCAGGCGGAGACATCAGAGAGAGAGAGAGTTGGTGAGACGCGCTTGAACCGAGGGAGAGAGGGATGGAGTGGAGAGATAGAGCTGAGTGTCGTCAGCGTATAGGTGGTATTGGAAACCGTGGGAGGCAATGAGTTTGCCTAGGGAATGGGTGTAAATAGAGAAGAGGAGAGGGCCAAGGACAAAACCCCAACCAAGAGGGGTAGGGAGGAGGAGGGATGGGGAGGAGTTAGGAAGAGATACATTGAAGAAGCGGTCAGAAAGGTAGGAGGAGAACCAGTCAAGGACAGAGTGCCAGAATCCCAGGGAATGAAGTGATTCAAGCAGGAGCGAGTGTTCAACAGCATATTTATGGCAAGCTCCAGCATATTATTGGCAAATGCCACATATTTTGCAGCTTAAAAAGGAAAGAGGAAGAAAGTTTCTGCTATGTATATTCCACAGCAGCAACCTGGTTTACTCTTTTTAATAAAAAAAAAAAAGCACATCCAAAAACGTCTTAAAATAATATTACCAACTCAGTACTTTTCGTTTGATAAATCACCAGTGTTCTTACTTTCACAAGGAACTGGATAATCTACTTTATTCAATAAATTTAGCAATAAGGCCGCTTTCACACCTGTGCAAACAGGACATTAGAAGGTCAGGACAGCGGATGCGCATACAAATCAGGTGTGTCTTTGATCAGGTGTGAATGCACCAAGGCAGGAGAGAGAGGAATTGGGTTCCTTACCGTGGGAATTCTCTTTCTATGTCCCTCGAGGGAGGTCATTCGGACGTAGGGAGCGATCTCCTCAACGACCACTAGGAGGCAGCAAAGACTTTGCTGGGAGCACGTAGGGAGGACGCTCCCTTGCCTTCCCAGGATTAACAAGCCGAGGAACAACTGCTCAGCTGCAAAACTTAACAGATATTAGATAACAGGCCCCCGAGGGGGCAACAGGAAAACTTGATTAAGAACAGTAAACCTTATCTCAGCGCCCAAGTATTACCTGGGTGGGCCGAATGACCTCCCTCGAGGGACATAGAAAGAGAATTCCCAAGGTAAGGAACCCAATTCCTCTTTTTATGCCCTCTCGTCCGGTCATTCGGACGTAGGGAGGTACCAAAGTAGTACGGAAAAACGGGGGGGACTGGGCGCTTATTGGGGATCTAGGACTCCCTGAAGCACCCGCCTCCCAAAGGCAGCTTCTGCTGATTCGAAGCTATCAATTTTATAATGCTTCGTGAAAGTGCGGAGACTCCTCCACGTTGCCGCTCTGCAAATTTCTAGGGTAGGAGCCCTAGCTCGAAAGGCCCAATTAGTGGAGGCTGAACGAGTAGAGTGGATCAGGGTTCTGGCCGGTGGCACTAAGTCTAAGGCTCTATAAGGATCCGCTACGCATGCTGTGATTTATTTAGAGATAACTGCCTTAGAGGCTTTTTTACCCCTGGAGTGCGGATGGTAGCTCACTAGTAGGGAAGATGTCTTCCTAAAGGGCTGAGTGCGCTCCATATAGATTTTGAGTGCCCTTTGAACATCTAGGGTGTGCCATAGCTTTTTCAGGGCGTGGTGGGGTTTAGGGCAGAAAGAAGGAAGGATCACTTCCTGGGCTAGGTGAAAAAAGGAGGGGACCTTGGGAAGGAAGGTTGGGCCCAATCTGAGTATCACTGATTCCTTCCTAAATATGCAGAAGACTGGGTCGATAGAAAGGGCACAGATTTCCGAGACCCTTCTCGCTGATGTTATTGCGATGAGAAAAGCCATTTTGATTGAGAGAAAGTAAAGAGAAACTTGCTGTACTGGTTCGAAGGGAGGGCCCGTTAGGGCTTTGAGAACCACGTTAAGGTTCCATGTAGGGAAACGATGTACTACTGGTGGTGCTAAACGCCTGGCCGCCCTTATGAATTGTTTGACGTGAGGATGTGCGGAGAAGCGTTGGCCGGAGGAGGCTGCTAGAGTGCTGTCGATAGCCGCCTGGATAGTGTGTTAGGGTGGAGTCCCTTGTCAAGTCCTTCCTGGAGGAATTGGAGGATTTGCGGAATGGAAGAATTACGAGGTGGAATAGGATGTGATTGGCACCATCGAACAAAGAGAGTCCAGGTTGACTGGTAAATCCTTCTAGTAGATTGGCGCCTTGAGGCAAGGAGGGTGTGGATTACCGGTGTGGAGTATCCTAGAGATCAGAGTGCTGAGGACTCAATAGCCAGGCTGTTAGCCTCAGGAATTCGGGCTGTTTGTATTGAAGAGGCCCCTGGGTGAGAAAGTCTGGTGTCACCGGTAGGGGAAGATGGTTTCCTTTGGACAGGTTGTGGAGGTCTGGAAACCACGGTCTGCGAGGCCAGAATGGGGCTATTACGATGACTGTGGCCTGTCGTTTCTTGGCTCTGCTGATTGTCCTCCCTAGGAGTGGAAAGGAGGGAAAGGCGTACAACAGGCCTTGGGGCCATGGGTGACTTAGGGCATCGTGAGCCTCCACCTCGGGGTGTGGGCTCCTGGTGAAGAATCTCTGCATCTTGTGATTGGTGGCAGAGGCGAAGAGGTCCACTATTGGGGTCCCGAAGGTGGTTACTACGAGGTTGAAGGCTTGTGGGGAGAGAGACCGTTCCCCCGGGTCTATTTCCTGTCTGCTGAGCCAGTCCGCTTCTACATTTTTCTGGCCTAGGATGTGTCTGGCCGTCAGAGAGAGTAGATTGTCCTCCGCCCAACTGAGGAGAAGGGTGTCTTCCTTGTGGAGGGACGAGGATCTGGATCCCCCCTGATTGTTTAAGTAGGCCTGAGCTGTTGTATTGTCTGTGAAGACAAGCACATGCTGATTCCGTAGACATGTGGCGAGGATCTGGATCCCCCGATTGTTTACGTAGGCCTGAGCTGTTGTATTGTCTGTGAAGACAAGCACATGCTGATTCCGTAGACGTGGCGAAGTGGAGCAGGGCAAGGCGGATCGCTCTGAGCTCCAGCTAGTTGATGCTGTGCTCCAGTTCACGGTTCGACCAAGCGCCCTGAGCCGTGTGGGCAGCAAGGTGGGCTCCCCATCCGAACAGGCTGGCATCCGTGGTGAGTATTACTCTTTCTGGCTACGAAAGAGGGACTCCGTTGTAGAATCTGTGCGTCTGTTTCCACCAAGATAGCGACTGGTGTACTGCACGGTTGAGAGGAATGGACACTGGTGTGTTGTTGATGATGGCAGCTTGCCAGGGCCTGAGAAGGGCCTGGAGTGGGCAAGAATGGAAGCGAGCCCATTGGAGATGGTGTATGAGCGAGATCATTAGCCCTAGGAGGGAAGCCAAGGTGAGGAGTGGCACCTGCGGGCGGTCTCGAATCCCTGAGATGAGATTCAGCAGCTTGAGTTGGCGATGGAATGGGACGAACACTTTGTTTTGGCAGGTGTCGAATACCACTCCCAAATGCTCCAGACGTTGAGCAGGTGTGACATGGCTCTTGAGTGTGTTGATGATAAAGCCATGACTCTTGAGGCATCTCCGGGTTTGAGTGAGATGTGTGCGAGCTAGCTGTAATGATGGAGCTTTGACGAGTAGATCATCTAAGTACGGGTAGACTGCTATGCCCTCCAGTCTGAGTTTCGCTATGAGGGGGACGAGGACCTTCGTGAATGTGCAAGGCGCTGATCCCAGCCCGAAGGGGAGAGCTCGATATTGCCAGTGCTGGCCATCGTAACAAAATCTGAACCACCTCCTGTGTGCCGGAAGGATGGGTACATGGAGGTAAGCATCTTGCAGGTCCAGGGATGCCATCCAGTCGCCCTTGGAAAGGGTTAGGGATATGGAATGGAGGGTTTCCATCCTGAAGCATTGCCTGCGTAGTGCTCTGTTGAGACGTTTCAGATCTAGAACCCCCCTCCAGGATCCGGACTTCTTCTGAACCAGGAAGAAGATGGAATAGACCCCCCCAGTCCGTGCTCGTGCCATGGCACTCCCTCTATTACCCCCAGGTGGTGGAGCCTGGTGATTTCTGCTAGTATGTTCTTGTGTTTGAGGGGATTGTAAGAGCGGGGGGACATTTTGAAGACCTCTCACGCGGAGTATTTTGTCTCGATAGAGTAACCTCTCGAGACGGTCCGAATGACCCAAGCGTGTGTAGTGGCTTGGACCCACCTTGGAGCAAAATCTAGTAGATGGGCGCCCATCTTTTGAGAGACGGGGCAGGAAGATGTGGTATAGTCAGGACTCCTGCCGGCGTTGCAGCGATCCTGAGCGGCGGTTTTGTTGGTGCTGAGCCGGTGATCTGTTGAACTTGGCGCCTCTGCCCCTCTGGTATCGAGTGCGGTTAGCGGTATTCCAGGTGGATTGCACGGGGTATTGATAGCGCTTTGGGCCCTGTTGAAAACGAAAAAAGGGGCGAAAGGGATTTCTGGTGGACTGAACCTGGTTTAGAGTGTGCTTCTTGTCTTTATTTGAAGCTTCAGTTAGGGCTTTGTCTAGTGCCGTGCCGAACAGCTTGCCTCCCTTGAAGGTGCTGTTCACTAGCAGATTTTTGGCGTGGGCATCAGCTCGCCACGAGCAGAGCCATAGTCTACGCCTGGCTGCCACGTTGGCAGCCATTCCTTTGGCCGCCCATGTTAAAATGTCCATAGAGGAGTCCATAAGGAAAGCCTGGGCCAGCGTCACATTAGTGGCGAGCTTTCTGGATTGGGCTTTAGAGAGCTTGGGGTCCTTCCTCATTTTAAACCACTTCATAACTGCTCTAGACACATAGAAAGTGGTGGTAGCCATGCGAAGTACATTGGCCATGGCCTCATAACTCTTTTTAAGGCCAATCTCAAGACCTTTGTCTGTCAAGTTCTTTGGTAAGAAGTCGCCCTCGGTGGGGAAAACTGACTGGCGGGCGAGGGCTGCCGCTGCGGCGTCCACTTGGGGCAGGGCAAAGACGGGCTTGCTCCGTTTAGTAAAAGCATATAGGGTTTGCTGAGGCCTTGTTAATTTAAATGACTTAGTAGGGTGCTTCCACTGCGCCCTGATAATTTTTTCGAAGGCCTTGTCTAAGGAGGCTCCTGAGGTGTTATAGTCTAGCTTGGGGATGTAATCTCTGTCTGAATCTTCTTCTCCTTCTGAAGAAGAGTCTGATTCCCCCTTTTTTGGAGTTTTGGGGGTGACCTTCAGCACCCTCTATGCCCTTTTTATCAATTTTGTGCCTTGGTCATGGGGAAGCTCCCTGCCTAGGTCCTCATGCCCTTTGGAGAGGATTTCCTCCCAATCCTGAGATTTATCGTCTCTGATAGTTTGGGAAGCGGTGGATGAGCCTGCCTCTGACTCCTCCTCTGAGGAGGGTAAGGGAGGGCAGGGAGTCCTTTTATGATGAACTCGGGGCCGCTTGGCAGGGGGAGGAGATTCTGCAGCTGAAGAGTCCCCTGAGAATTCCCCTACTTCGGGGGGAGAGTAGCGATCCTCCTCCTCAGCTGAGGAGGAGCCCAGCAGGTCTGTCAGTGAGGCCCGGGTTTTCGGAGGGCGCCTGCTTTTCCCCTTCCTGCTGACCGGGAAGTTCCTTTAAAGGGTTCCTTAGGGGGCCGCCCCAAGGGTCTCTTATGGGGGAGCTTGTGGGACCTCCGATTGCTCTCGATACGCGAGAGTGCTCCCATCATTGCCCTGAGAGCTTCCAGCTGGGCCTGCTGGAAGGCGCTGGGCTCATTATCCCCTTGGTTCCCCCTTACTTGGGAGGAGGCAGCGGATGCTACCTCCTCAGTCATCGTGATCCAGGGATTCATGCGGGCTGAGGGCGGCTTGTGCCCGCTGCACGGAGTGAGAGGTCTCACTTTCGGTTTCCCTCAGCTCTGCCGCCATTTCAGTTCTGGGCCTGTGTGCTGCTGGCGCCGCCGCGGCAGCATCCTCAGGCCTGGGCCTGGTGGCCATGTGTTGTCTGGCCGCTGCTGAGGCAGTTTCAGCCCTTGGTTTGGGCACCTGTCCAGCAACCGCGCAGCGGGCTTTGGCAGCTTCCGCCATTGCGGCGGCGCTGGGAAGTCCGGGGGGGTATCTCCGAGGAGTCCCCTCTTCGAGAAGATCTGGCCTGAGCCCGAGGCCGGCTCTGTAAAAGCGCCTCCTCCTGATCCCAGGGGAGGCTGCACCCAGTATCTGGTGTGGTTGCACCAAGATTCTAAAGTTCGGTGATGTGGGTGCGGAGCACCCGGCTGCACGTCCTTCTTGGTCTGAGGCAGACTTCGAACTGGGAAGGCGAGGGAGCGTCCTCCCTACGTGCTCCCAGCAAAGTCTTTGCTGCCTCCTAGTGGTCGTTGAGGAGATCGCTCCCTACGTCCGAATGACCGGACGAGAGGGCATAGAATGAAGCTTTTATGTGCATATACAGGGTCAACTGACAGAGCTGGATTTCGCAGCTTCGTCAATCACCTTTGTAAACACGCATAAAAGCTTCAAATCACCTGCCATGGGGCATTCACACCTGATCAAAGACACACCTGATTTGTATAAGTGGTCCCTCTCCTGATCTTCTAGTGACCTGTTCACACAAGTGTGAAAGGGTCTAAGTTTCTCAAGTACCATGTAACAAGCTAGTAAAATGATAGACAAGAACGTGAAACAAAGTTACCTTTTTGGACGGGAACTGGAGGATTGCAATTTAAGACTCTCACTCTCAGCCTCTTTCTTAGAAGTGCTTGGCTCCACATCACAGCTGGATGCTTCAGAAAGACAAAGTAAACAATAAAACATTTTGAAAGTTAAGCTTCTACAGAGCAGTGTGATTCATGCCATATTTTTCATAAGTATGAGTGAAATAAATTTAACAAACAATTCAAGCTAGGATTGGAAATGTTTCATCATGATTAGTGATAAACATCTTTATAGTACACAGCTGCAGCCATGTAAGATACAAACTATATCTGAATACTTTTTTTTTTTTTTTTGGCAAAAAAATAATAATCTTTGCTTCTAAGACAACAGTCAGAAGATTCAGAATTAAGGCAAAATAAACCACCATTCTATTTTCCTATATTCTTGGCTAGCTTACAATCTGAAGACCTAGCTTACATTTCTTGACTTTTCCAAATTGAATATAAACCACTTATTTTAAGATATCCTTCTGAACATAACTTTTTTAACATTAGCTTTAAAAAACACATTGTCTAGAGTATTGAACAGTTTTGAGTATTTTGAAAATCATTGTTCTTGGATATTTCGTACCCAAAAAAAAAGAGGAAGTTCATATGCTGTTGACTCCACTACATTAAAGATCAGAATTAAACGCTTACAGAATATTGTCCAAACACGCCATAAAGTCCACGTAACAAGGAGGATCACTAGATATTTTTGGCCATGTTAAATAATTACAAAGAGTAGAATGGTCTACATTCAGCTTATCAATAGCTGCGTAGATTTTTAACCTGGTTTCCTAAAAGGGGAGGGGAAGAGAGGAAGTGCTTCAGCAGAGAGTGTGCATCTGTGCCTGTAAGAACCTTTGGATTCAATTAATAATGAAAACATAAATTAGCAGGAAACTAAGCCCAATTAATTTGTACTTATCGCCACATGTAGCTATCTTTTAGCTGTATTTTTCTACTTTTCTTCATTTCAGTTTAGACCACACAAGGCTTAAAAATATGTTATCAAAACACACTTATTAGAAACAATAGGAAGTCAGATCTGGTATGCTTTATCTACAAGTATCTGCCCTCTTCAGGGAAAACAGATTTTAAAAAGGGGGGGTGGGAAGGGCACACTATATTTGAAGAGCACAGAATGGATGAAGAACTAAGAACTTAAAGTATATTTCAGCAAGGGGGCAAGGGGCAAAACCAAGTATCAAGAATTCCCGATTTAAGATGGGACTATTGAGTATGAGTAAATTCAAAGGATTACCTTGATGTTAAATGCATCTACAGCGTAATGCGAGGGATATTGAAAAAGACACTGTTATATGGCAATTTCTACTTAGGAAAGGTTCAATTTCCACTACAAAAGAGCTTTGAAATAATTATTATAGCTATAACTTCCACTGTGTAGTGAATTGTACTTTAGAAATGCCTAGTATAATGGAAAGTGATACTTGTTTAGTAAGGTTTATTTGATGCTTGAATAAAGCATGATTACTCAACGTCAGACAAGTGCAATTCTTAATTGTTAGGAAGACAAATGGTTAAAGAGGGAGTCCCGAAATTCCAAAGATCTTAATCCAGATTCTGCTGCCGAGTTCCTGCAAGACTTTTAATCCCTTATATACTTTGGTTAAAATGTACATTCTGCGGATATTTAACACTTTTCAGTCACAAGAGATTTGACTAGTTTCTAAGGAGTTTTTAGATCCTCAGAGAGGTATTATGTGAACAGTACAAGTACAACAATATTAGAATGTACATATTACTCTGAGTTAATAGATCTAAAAGCTAGAGTATACCTTTTGTTTTTATATTAAAACTACTACATTTTTATTATTTATTTACGCTTATATCCCACCCTTCCCTTAAGGCCCGGCATACATTACAACATAAAAACTTTAAGTATATGCCGCAGAGAGGCATTCTTGGTTGCTGCCCCAGTACTGTGGAACTCGCTTCCCCTGGAAGTTCATGAAAGCATGAACATTTTCTGGAGGCACTGTGAGACTTTTCTTTTTGGCCAGGCATTTAGTAGGCAGGGATAAAAGCTGGACTATATAAACTTTATATAGACTATATAAAGTCCCCACCACACCCAGCTTCTATCCTTGCCTGCTAAATGTCTGGTCAAAAAGAAAAGTCTTACAGTGCTTCTAGAAAATATTCATGCTTTCATGGACTTCCAGGGGAAGGGAGTCCCACAATACCTGGGCAGTAGCCGAGAATGCCTCTCTCTGGATCCTCACTGTATAAACCTAATGGGCAGAAGGTATTTGTAAGAGAGCACTCCCAGATGACCACAGAGATTATGATGGAGCATAGGGAAGGCAGCAGTCTTTCTAATATGTAGGCCCAGGCCATTTAGTGCTTTCAAAGTCAACACCAGCACCTTGAATTGTGCCTGGAAAGCTACTGGAAGCCGGTGAAGACTCAAAACATAGGCACAGTGTGCTCATGGAGCATAATACTTTTGCACTTTTTACTGTTACCTTTGTAGTCTTTGCTTTTCACAGTAGGAATATCATATTTCTAAAACAGAACAGAAATTTAGTATTTAATGTAGAAAAGGCTAATAGTACAATACTGGCTTAATCTTTCCAGATTTTTACCCGAGCATAAGAGTAATCTAATGGTAACACATTAGAAAAAAAAGCTATAACATTTGTTAATCTTAAGCATATATATCCAGTAGACACAGATACAAGACGCTAAGGCCCTTTTCTAATGGGCACAGGTGTGGGGGGGATGGGGGGGCAGCGCGGTGAGCAGGCAGTGCATGGGGGGGTGTTCCCACGGACCCCCACCCACCTGCACTCATGGAACAGAGAGCATTGGCACCAATTGCTCCGTGCATGGGTGAAGGTGGGTGGAGCGCGCACACATCCCCACCCACTGGTTGTGGCGTTCATATGAATGCCCACCCATCCCCCCGCGGTGTCTGTTTGAAAAGGGCCAAAGAGATATCCATTCACAACTACTTAGTAAGGAAATATACTATTCAGTCTTGTACCATTTTGAACCCAGACAGAAAGCATTGATTCAAAATTAGAAGTTAATAGTTTTCACAAAGCCTTAAAAACTCTTTCAGAGAAGAAAAAAATAATCAGACTTATCCAAAATCTTTTCTCAAGTATTCTCAACAAAATATTTCAGAAAGTAAACTATTAGTCTGTTATAACATCTGCAATGTACAGAAATTATGTTTAAGAGTTCACGCAGAAGGAAAATTCCCAGGTAAGAGACCCAATTTTCCTTTCTCCCGAGCTTTCCCTGGACATCACTTTGGAACACTGCAGAGATAACAAAGCCGTCACCCAGCATTTACATACACGGAGGGTTTTTAAAGATGAAACCCCCTTTCTTCATCTGGAGAAGAGGATCCTACTCCAGCACTCCCTGCAGAATCCTGCGGCCAAAGGCAGCCTCGGCCGACTTTAATGTGTGGATTTTGTAGCGTTTTGTGAAGGTGTACAGAGAGACCCATATTGCCACACTGCACATCTCCACGTAGGATGCCCAGGATCTGAAAGCTCGGAAAGTGGATGCCCTCCAGAAGGGGTTTAGGTCCTGTGCTCTATAGGCTCTGTGATGCAGGATGTCACCCACTTGGTTACAATTGTTTTGGATACTTTCTTATCCCTTCTGTTTTGGATTATAATTCAAAGAGAGCACCAAGGACATCCTGAATCCCTCAGTTCTTTCTATTTAAGTTTTAAGTGCCCTTCGCCTATCCAGTGTGTGCCACAGTACCTCTTTGGGGTGCAAGGGTCTCGCACAGAAGGAAGGGAGACAAATTTCTTGTGTTCTGCTAAATAGAGCGTTGACCTTTGGAATAAATACCAGGTCTAACCGCAACACTACAAACTCTTTTTTGAAGATGCCAAGAGTAAGCGCTATTGAAAACCTTCTCGCCAAGGTAATAGCAACAAGGAAACGTCAAGGGATAAAAAAAAAATATAGGGAGACTTCCCTAAGAGGTTCAAAGGGAGGGTGAAGATATACTCATTTAAATTTCATGTAGGGCGCCTATGAGTCACCGCAAGAGAAGTTCGGAGATTTCCTCCAGGCAGCCAGGCTAACATGAGGGTAAGTGTTCAATACGGAACCTGAAGCAGCTCTCAGACCAGGTTTTAGGTCTTTCTGAAGCCCCTCTTGGAGAAATTCAAGTATGATCTTTATGTCAGCTCATCAGGGGTCTATCTGGTGTGAAGAACACCATTCCATAAAATCCCTCCAGGGAGATTCTCTTTGTGGAGTTTCTGTGTGCTGCCAGCAATATCTCCAGAATCTGGTTTGAGTAGCCTGAAGGGTTCTCCTTTCAATACCCATGCTGCCAGCTTTAGATGTGGAGGGTTGTCGTAAGGAGGTGGCCCACGTTAGAAGACTGGGAATTTGAGGTAGTGACAGAGGGGGTGCCACACTCAGTTCCCCAAGGTTCAAGAACCACAGCCTCCTCGGCCAGGCTGGGGCTATTAAGATCACCCTGGTGTTCGTTGTCTTTACCTTGGCTGCCACTCTGCTTAACAAGAAAAGGGGAAGACATAGAACAAGCCTTCCAGCCACCATTGATTCAGTGCATCAATTCTGATTGTGGCAAGACAAGAAACTGGGCATTTTCTGTTGCTCGCCAAGGCGAAGAGGTCCAGACTTGAGGTCCCAAAGGACTCCGTAATTGTCTCGAACACCTCCAGAGCTAGGGACCATTCTCCCGGGTCCAGATGCCTCCGGCTCAGCCAGTCTGCTGTGACATTCTCTGTGCCCTTGAAGTGGAGGGCTCAAAGTGATACAAAATTGGCTTCGGCCCACTGAAGCATTTCCATTGCTTTCTTGTGAAGAGCTAGTGAGATTAAGCTGCGTTGATTGTTTAGGCAAGCCCAGGCTGTCACGTTGTCTGTGTAGATTAGTACGTCATGAATTTTTAACTTCAAGTTTGAAGCAGCACAGGGCTAGGTGCACTGCCTGCAGTTCGAGCCAGTTGATGCTTCCTTTTGCCTCTACGTGTCCCCTGTACACAGTGCTACCCCACATGAACCCCCATCCAGTCAGGCTAATGTCTATCATTATCACCACTCACTGAGGCTCTGATAGAGGTATTCCTGCTAGGAAGTGGGAGTCCGAGAGCCACGAGCTGAGCGAGTCCTTGACTATCTGTGGAACCTGCACCTGGGGATTCAGGCTCTGTGTGATTTCTTCTTGGAAAGTTCTGACAAATTCTTCAAGGGCTCTTGAGTGTATCCTCGCCCACTGGAAAAGTTGAAAAAAGGATACCAGGAGGTCCTGTAGTCTGGCTAGTTATTTCAAGGAGCTGGTCTGTGATTGGATCTGCCTGACCAGATTCCCGATTCTGGTCTGCTTCTCCTCTGGGATGAATATCCTGTCCTAAGAGATGCTGATTACCTGCAGGTGCTCTAGGCTTTGCGATGTTACAAGGAAGTTCTTCTCGCCATTTACAACAAACCCATGCATCTCTAGGTACTGAATAGTTCTCTGGACATCCCTTTTGGCCTCTGCCTCCGATAGGGATGGATCAGTAGATTGCCCATGTAGGGATGAATACATATCCCCTCCAAGCACAGGTTGGCTATAAGCCGTACTAACACTTTTGTTGAAGTTCTAAGGGAGGTCGATAAGCCAAAAGGGTGGACTCTGTACTGCCACTGTGCCCTGTTCTAATAAAAGCACAGAAAATGTCAATGTCTCCAATGCCCTATGCAGGTACACTTCCTTCAGATCTAAACAGGCCAGCCAGTCGCCTGGAGAAATGGCTGAACAAATAGAGGTCACGGTTTCCATTTTGAATTCTCAACTTCAATGAGCGATTTAGTCGCTTTAGATCGAGGACTGCGCACCATTCCCATGACTTCTTTGACGTTAAGAGGAGGATGGAGCAAAGACCATGGCCTAGCTCTGAATTCAGGACTCTCTATATAGCCACTATGGCATGTAGCTGGGAACAACAATTGTCTCACCAGGGATGCCTCCGCTGCATCAGATGTAGGTGTTTCAAATAATGCCCTCTTACGGGCAGAAAAGGAATATAGACTCCTGTGTTTTTGTTAGGCAAAAACGTTTTGCTAGGAGTTTCCATTCATTTTTGATCAGCTTCTCAAATGTCTTATCCAAGAGCAGACCTTTCCTTTTATCTGGGATTCTAGGGGGGTATTCCCATGATGAGTCCTCATCTGAGGATTCTGGGGTATGATCTTCCCTGGCTGCTTCACAATCCCTAGAGTCTTGTGGAATTGCCTGAACAGACTGTCCCTCACCTGCATGGGAAAGTCTCTTTGCTAATCTCTCTGAGCAGAGGGGGTGGGGTCAGTGTATTCTTCCTCTGGAGAGGAGTGTATGTGAGGAATGGAGGCTGGTCTGGCCTCGTTCTCCTGGGGGTCCGACACCCTGTCCCCCAAGTTGTAATGCCTATCCCCCTCGGGGATGCTGAGGGCAGCGTCTATTTGCTTTCGGGGGGAAGCCTTCCTCATTTGAGGATAGCTGGATTTCCCCCTGTTCTTCGCCATTGTCCTGTTCCACCTCTGAGGAGATATCAAGGTCTTCGGGGGAAACCCTCCACTTAGCTTTCTGTTTTCTTGCAGCTGGAGGTTTACCCTTTCCTGTGGTTTCGGATTTCCCTTTGAAAGGAGTCTGTTTGGCAAGAACTGCAGTTGCTGTGGGGCCTCTTTGCCTTTCTTCCCTTTGGTGGGCCACCAGGGAGAGTTTTGCTTGCACCCAGCTTATCTAGGGAAGATAGAATGTGGCCTAGCATTTTCATTTGTCCCTCTGCCTGAGTGAAGTGGGTGGTGGTTACACTCTTGTCAGGTCTCCACTGGCTGTGTCTGCCTCCCCATCTTGCACGGAGGCAGTCTGTCCAAGGGATCTCGCCTGTCCACCACAGAGGGAGAGGTGGGAGCCACGAGGTGCTGGGATTTTGCCAATCTGGGAGGTCGGCAGCAGGGCCAGAACAACATGCAGGACGTCCGGAGAGGCATTCCGCTCCCACTCTCTCTCTCTTCCCCACACCAGCTGGGGTGGGAGGCCAAGGATAAGTCCTCTGGCCGTGCTCAAACTCTCTGTCCTTCTTGTCGAGCCCCGCAGGACTTTGTGTTTGTCTTCTTCCAAAAGTGACAGTAAGAACGCCAGAGCTCTTCAGCTCTGCTCCTTTCAGTCTAAGGCAGAAGATCTGGAGGCTCAGGATACGATCACCGACTAAGCATGCTTTCGCAGATTCTTGGTCGTCTTCTGCCACTTAGTGGTTGAGACAGGGATCATTCACCAGCATTCTGAAGTGATGTCCAGGGAAAGCTTGGGAGAATGTATTCATGTCATTAAAGTGTAAATATAATGCTCAAACTCAATAACATTTGCAGTTTTTCCTCACTAACAACTTGAATAATGTTTATATTCTCACAATTTGGAGGAAATCATTATTTGAGCTTGAAGTACATCTAAAATGGAATAGATTATATTCGCACAATGAATATCAGGGTAAACTTAATTCTGTCTCATTCTAGATCACAATGGCCCGGACCCAAGGTCTGTTCAAACAAGCACGCCAAACCTACCCCTACACACGCACAGTGCGCACATGTATGGTGCCCCAGGCGAAGCACCATGCCTTCTGACCATGCCACTACCCACATTCAACACTGCAGCCTCACCTCTCCCTCTACTGGGTGGCAGCACAGTTCGGAGGTGGGGGACTTTGGCTGAGGTACCATGTGCACACACAGTGTGTGCACACACAAGGGTAGGTTTGGTCCATGCATGCATAACACATGAGCTTTGGATCAGGGCCATTGTACATTACAAGCATAAAAAAAACAACCCAGCTATAAAATTTCTGGCATTTTATTAATTATTAGAAGTAGTTTGTTTCACAGAAGCAATCCTAAATGGTACATATTTATTCGTTCATCTCACCTGATCACTTTTCTTTTCAAAAGGGAAAGGTTTGCCATCATAGAAGTTGGTAAGGATCACTGCAATAGTAGTAAGTGTTTTACCCTAGAACACATGCAAAGAACAGAACTTATACTTTTCCATAAATAAAACAAGTCTCATTATATGCACTTACATAATATAAAAATAGTTACCAATCCCATATCATCAGCCAGTATTCCTCCAAGAACATTTTCTGGTCGCTTCTTTACAGCAAAATTTGTAATTGTATTATAGAACAAGTTCTCTCTCTCTTCCCAAAATGGTGGTAAGTCCTTATTATTCTCACGTGAAACCATCCAAGCTAAAGCCTGCTTCTGGTGTGGAAGTAGTGATGTTCCAACAGCCTGAAAATTAAAAGCCATGTTACATTTCTCTCCATATTTACCCACATCTCTTTAGGAAGGAAGAAAAAACATACAAGGAACAGAATTATGCTCTCCTGTTTTCATGAATCAACTTCTATATTACATGGGTAAAGTATCAAGGTATGCAATACTTCACAATCTATGGAAGTTTTTTTTAAAAAAAAAAATTCAATACATTATTTACCTTTGTTGCTTCCATCTCACGTGTTTTATCATCTTCCTTCAGATCTTCAAACAATTTGTCAAACTCACTTTTAAGCTGCAATTAAAAAAAAAGATGCAATGAAACTCAACTTCTGCTATTAAATATGCAAGTACCTGACATAACGGATGCACGTCACCTGGACAGGTGACACCTAGGTCTGCAAATGATGCTTTGACTTACAGGAATAGGACTTGGTGAGATAGAAGACTTAACTATTAGCTACTACTGGCAAAGGAATTCAGAGGTTTTGTGAGAATAAGATATAAAGGAAAACAACAATTGCCTGAAAATAAGTAAGTGGGAAAAATCACACCATTCAGACCAAAGAGCACAATTCTCCTGTGCCAGGTGCCCACAGGGGCTACATAAACGTAAGCTGCATAGCATTTCCAACACACTGAACTTAAGTGGGTGCCAAGTTCTTCTTTGCAGCAAGTGGTATTGTTACCTATATCCCACTCTCTCCTGAACTTGAGGCGTCACTACCCCCAACCTCCCAGAGAGCCCAGCACAGCCCCTCTGCCTGGCCAACACTTAAATGTCATCTTGCTAACCCCCAGGAACAGAGGTGTGCTCTGTGCTCCCACGTTACAATTAGCAGTCTTCTGACTGTGGTAATGCCACATAACGTCTCTTGCTGTGAAGGACGACTTGGACCTCACTGGTCTAGTGTGGCTCTTGTGCATGGCACTTAAGTACATAACCCCCTCATGCACCTGATAAGTAAGAATTGCACCCCAGGTCAGCACTAAAATACACCCATAAGCCACTTAGTCTTCAAACCAGTTATACTTTGGAGTACGTCCATCAAACTCAGTGGCTTAATACTTCCAGAGTAATGTCTTAGGTCTCAACCTTGCAAAGTTAACTTGCAATTTAATGGATAGTTCTACTGGGGTTACTCACAGTATTAAAATCTGTGGATATAAAGCTCATGTGTTCTTTGCTGACCTGAGCTTGCAGCATACATTGGCACAGATATGTGGGAAAATCCATAGTGCTGACTCAAACCCAGTGAAAGTAGGTGCAATTCTATTGAGGTCTATGAAGCTGATGCATACCGTGTCTACCTCAAGCCAAAGTTCTTCATGGCTCAACAATGTAAGAGGACATTTACAGTCAAACATCACAATAGCAAACCCCGTTTATAAATGAACCTGTTTATAAAATCGCAGTTTCAATAACCACTTTATATTTACTGCATATTGTCAAACCATACTACAGAGAACACCCTGATATAATCAATTTTTTCTCTGGTCCTATGAGATTTCAGTATACTGAAATTATGCTACACCACCACTGTTAGTCTCTCTTGCAAGGGTTAAAAACAGCTGGCATAATTATACCTTTCGCTATGCTTTCCTCCAGTTTCATTTAGTTTATATTATAGCATTTTCTGTCGACTCAGTTTCACACTTTCCCCCATTTGTGTGGACCATAAATAGTGACAATGCAGGGAAAAAAATATTTAAAATGGAACAATGGTTTTAAAATAATAAATAGGGCTACATACTTTTCATGACAAATTTCTAAAAAAGTCATGACTTGGGCATGGAAAAAAATTCAACAAGTCATAGAAAAGTCATGGGTTAAAAAAAAAAAAAATTAAATTAGCTACATTTTTTAAAAAAATCTATTTCCCTGAAGCGGGGGGTTAGATTGTAAGCCCCAGGGCATTCAAATGGAGGATGAACCCCTTAGATTGTAAACCCCAACGTATTTAAATGGGGAATGAACCCCTTCGATTGTAAGCCCTAGGGTCTATCTAAAGCCTATCAAAAACCTTTTAAAAAGGAGTGGCAGAGGGAAAGTCCTCAAATGGGGGATAAACTCCTTAGATGGTAAGCCTGTCCAAAGACCCTTATATTGTAAATCCCAGGGTGTTATCCCCAGTAGGTTTTGAGACACCCCCACCCCCTTTGAAATATGTTATATTGTGTGCATGGCTTTTTGAGTGACTGATTTTAGGTTGACATGGCTGAAAAGGATTATGGGAGCAAGAACAGGATCTTAGAGCACAGCAAGATGGAAGGGCAAAGCATTTGCTGAGAGTGTCTTTGTACTTTGCAAAACAAGCTTACCACACTTTCAGACATTTTGGGATTTTGCAAGATAAGCAAAAAGGGTGGCAGCAGACCTCGAGATTTTTGGAACTTCTACACTGCAAGCTAAGCGCAGGGCAGCAATGTGGCAAAGGACAATGCAAGGAATTGTCTAAGACAGTTCTGTCTAAGACAGAATGGCCGTTCTAAAGGACAAATGGTCAGCTGTTAAGGACCCAGTCTTTCAAATCAGGAGGATTACCACCTGGCCAGCTCAACCTGCTAAAGCTCACCTTGACCAAAACCTGTTGACAAAAGGCTGCTGGGAAACAAGAGTTAACCAGACCAGAAGTCAGAAGCTGGTGAGCTGAGGCAAAGAGCTAAAAGTGTGAAGAAACAAGGGGAACTGCTTGCTTTGTAATAATAGTGCACCCAGAGATATCTATAAATAGAACTGGTCAGAGAGAACAGGAAAACCGCCACATACCCAGACGGCAGCTGATTTGAAAAGAACCAGAAAATAGTCAGAATTGAAAGAGCAAAAAAAAATAGCAAAAAGTCTGATGGCCATGAGACACTGACCCTTGTGGGAGACTGACCCATGTCTGATGACTGTGGACCATATGCAGACATGCTGACTTTGCAACAACAAGAAAGCCACATGCTGATGCCAGAAAACTTCTAAGCAAGGGCAAAAGACATGGTTCCGGAAGAGGGCTGACCAGAAAAGTGGGCTGTTCTGGAGAATTACTAGGAGTCAGATTTTGCATAAAAGAAAGCCACAGAGACTCTAAGATCAGAGATAACGGACCAGACAACTGAGGCAGCTCTGCGCACGCCAGAACTCCGGCCTCTTTCAACATGCTACTCTGGGAATTGGCCATTCCCAGATGTATGCATGATTGTGAGTATGACTGAGTAATAGCGTAGGATAGGAACTTTAAAGTGATAAGTTAGAATTTTTAAAGCTTGTTGAATAAAATTTGCTTTATTGGTCAGTTTTGTGTGTGGTTTGCATTTTTAATATGGTATGTCTATAAAACCTCTTCAATAAGGTCCCAAGGTCTGATCAACCTGAGATCAAAATATTTGCAAAACAAATTAAAGGTTAAATAAAATTGGCACATCAAGGGCACTATCCAAAGTCTATCAAAAACCTTTTTAAAAGGAGTGGCAGAGGGAAAGTCCTCAAAGATGGGGCATGGTTGCTGCCTTGTAAACAAGGTTCTTAGAGATGGCTCCTAACTTTCTCACAACACCCATCCTTCCAGCCCCGCATGGAATTTTCTTATATTCTTAGAAAGGGTTGGAAAGAACTGTCATTCTGAGAAGAAGAGTGGAGAATACTAGAGGAGCTCAAGACCATCACCATATTATTTGAATATGGTGAGCATACCATGCACAACCCAGTTGTGAGAATGTTCAGCGCCATCTCGAAGAACCTTCTTTACAAGGCAACAACCTTCTGATCACTCACCTGGGGAGAAGCTGTTGGTTTACAAACAGCTTTATCTCCCAGTCCAATCTCCTGCTCCTGCAGCAGCAGCACTACTGGCAGGCCAAGGTCCAGAAGGGAAAAACGAGACCTTTCAGGGCAGTTACGGGAAAAAGTAAAAAGTCACAGAGGGGGCAATGTTTCATGACAAATGAAACCCCCATGAAAAATACGTAGCCCTAATCATAAAACATAGAAAGGTCAGAACTGATGTAGTATTTGAGTTTAAGATTTGAGTTTAACTGGTTTTAGGACTCTGAACAGTTTAGACCCCGACAATTTTAGAGGCCTACTTCTGGAATCTCATACTGATAGGTATCTGATCTCGAGAACCACCTGCTGTTCGGGGGTTCCGTCATTGAGTCTAAAGTTGGTAGGTGACGGCTTCTGCTGTGGTGGGCCCCTCGAAGATGTTAGTCTCAGTTCCTCCCTCCTTACCTTTAAAAAGCACCTGAAAATGTATTTATTCTCTAGGTGCTTTTAGGATCCACTGATGGTTCCCCCAATGTACTTTGTTCTCCCTTTTTTCCTGCCCCTTTTTTGAGTTAATAATAATTGTTTTAAATTGTTTATATGGGATGCAATCCATCTCCATACAAGTCAATGTAAAATTTAGCCATTGACTTCAATGGGAGCTGGATTGCGCCTATGGTTTTGTGAAGGTCTCCGAGTGCCATGCAAGTCAGGGAGGGGCACTATATAAATAAAAATTATTATTATATTATTTATTTGAGCCTGCTTTAGACTCTCTCAAACTTAGAAGATTTCAAATTGCCCATGCCTCCAAGTTTTTTTTAGAACACACACACACACACACACACACACTAACACTTTATTCTCATAAAGAGGAGGGTAATGTGTATTTGAACACTAACAATCACCTGACCCCCCCCACCGCCTTAAAAAGGTCTGTGTTTTACACTTTTATTTTCTAAGTTTAGTAACTATCCACAGTATACCTGCTCAGTAGTCATTTGAACAGCAGCATGAACTGGAGCACTATAACTTGGTCCAGCTTTTCCAGAAAACCAGCTTGGCCCAAATCCAAATTCTGAACCTAAAAATAAAGATTTTATTGTTGTTGTTACAACAAAAAGGAGCAGTTTAAAACTAGAATGAGATAGCACATTTCTATTTGCAGCATACAGCACAAAAGCCATAGCATACAACAGAGGAGAGCAAAATTCCCAACCCCAGGAGTCACATACCAAACTCTTCATATGGTCGAGAGCCACAAAACATGTGCATGTGTCCATCGTAAAGCATCTCTCAGGCTGAGCATCCCCGGCTTCATGATTAATTGATGGAGCTGGTGCTTGCAGTCCTCGCTGTTGTAATTTTGAGAAGCAGCTGCAATTCAGCTGCTGAGACTCAAGTGCAATGTAGCAAGGCAGGCAGCATGGGACCTGGGACTGGTCCTGGCCAAGAGTCACACTTGAACTGCCCAAGAGCCATATGGGACTCCTAAGGCACAGTTTGTCCATCCCTGGAATACGCGTTGGAACACTTTACAGCCCACTGCTGTACAGCAAACTGTCACTCAATTAACTGTTTCTGAGGAAATGGCTTTCAACAACGAAAAGAATATGGTGCATCTTTTCCCCTAGGAACTTTCCATTTAGTCTTATGAAAAGAAGCCAAGAATTTACCACCACTTCGTGTTTATTTTAAATGACATTTGCAAAATGAACATTCAGCTTCCTCGTGGAAAACTGTACTTTTGTTTTCCGGTCAAGTATTTTTGAATCTTAGGTTTTGCATCCATTTTTACTGCAAATAATTGATGCACAAGCATGGTCAGGATAGAAATGAAATTTCCTAAACAGAAGCGTTGTAAACATAATGTATTTTAAGTATAATTTGTTTATTCCAAAAGCCCTGGTACAAGAAGTTTATAGAAATATTTTAAACAAACATCTTTTCTCCCCTCATTTTGCCCCAAAGTACGAGGCCTAGCATGCAATACTAAACAGGTTTCCTTGTGAGGAAGCCTCACTGAAATCAATGAGACTTACTCATGAGTAAGTACCTTAGGACTGCAGTTCTAGTTGAGTAGCAGTTATTTTTAGCTAGAATTATACAAGTGTGATCTTTATACCAATGTAGCTTTACCAGTGCAGATACAATTCTACCAATACAAGGAGAGACCCATGTTCACTGCATTTTCCCCACTGGCGGCAATGAACACAGGTCTCTGAATATAGGGCTTGATCCTGCAGAGGCATCTAAAAACTGAACACTCCAGCAGGAAGGATCCAAAGTACTCAGCACGGTAGCTGGACCCTTTGAACAATCCTAAAAGTAGGATCCTGGAACTCTAGCTTTGCCACTCAACACAGCTCAGTTGTCCACTCCCTACTTTATGTAGTGTGTTCTCACCGGGTACAGGAGGCATGGTGTAGCATTGAGAGGATATAAGGCAATAATACATGAGCACACATAGAGGGTTGTGTATCCATGTGTAAACAATGCAACTCCTGAGTAGCCAGTGGCTACTCAGCAACTACCCATGAGCTGCTGGGAAGTGGGACAGGGAGGACAACTGGCCAGCCCCAGTGAGAAGCAAGAGATGGCGCTGTGGGTCCCAAGAAGCCATAGGTGCTCCTGCTGTTCACTGCTTCCCATGACTACAGCTTCCCCTGCTGCCACTAGGGGATACAGGTTCCAGGGTGCGCTTGTTTTTCCCCCAGGATTTGACCTGCTCCCAGCAGCAATAGACTGTTGCGTAAGAATGTGCTTGTTCCACAACAACATTGTTGCACGACTACCTCAGCTACGGAAACCCCAACACCTACTACCTGGGCCTTAATCCTCAGAGAGGAGCAAGTGGCAGTGGCAGAAGTGGAGGGTCCTCAGGACGCACTGCTGTTCCACCACCATTGCTCACTGCTCCTTAGGAGCCGGAGACAGGCAGGCAGAGCACAGCAGCAGTTCTTTGTTGCCACTGTGGATGTCCATTTGGGCCCGCCATGCAGAGCAAGTGAGTAGCCACCACATCGCTGCAAAATTAGGGTTTTAAAATACATGTTAAGTTCGGTGAACGTTTCCAGCATAACACTCCCCCACCCCACCCCCCAGTCACAAGCTCAGAATGGGAAGTCTTCACTCACCCTCCCACTTCAACATCCCTATGCTAGGGGGAAGGGTCAAGGTTTAGCCTGCCTGTGTCATGCACAGGACTAATAAGGCAAGTGCTCCATGTACAGCTTGAGGATACAGGATTCTACACATTACTGAGTGATGCCCACCCCCATCTAACTTTCTATTTGAATAGCCTGGTGGGGGGAAGAAAACCGAGAGAATTTTGGACTTCATCAAGAACACAATCATGGTCTTAAACTCTCTAAGTTTCTCTAACCTTCCCTTTTTAGGGAAGGTTATTGAACGGGCTGTGACACGGCAGCTCTAAGAACACCTGGACCGCACCGGTTTCCTTGACTCCTCTCAGTCCGGGTTTCGGCCTGCGTATGGTACAGAGACTGCATTGGTGGCCTTGGTTGACGATCTCTGTCTGGCGTTGGAGCAGGGTCGTCAGACCTTACTGGTCCTGCTAGACCTTTTGGGTCCGTTCGACACAGTCGATCATGAGGTGTTGGTGACTCGCCTGCGGGACAGTGCTGGGATTGGCGGGACGGTCTTGGACTGGCTTTGTTCATTCCTGGCCAGGAGAACTCACCAGGTGGTCTTGGGGGAGTATACGTCTTCCCCCCAGGACCTCATGTGTGGAGTCCCGCAGGGTGCCATTCTGTCCCCCCTCTTGTTTAACATCTATATGCAGCCATAAGGGGAGATCGTGAGAGGGTTTCAGGGCATGCAGTGTCATCAATATGCTGATGACACTCAGCTCTACCTCTCTTTTTCCAATGACCCAGGCCATGCAGTCTCTTTATTTTCCCAGTGCCTGTCAGCTGTGGGGGCTTGGATGAGGTTGAGCCATCTGCAGTTGAATCCTGACAAGACGAAGGTGATGTTGGTAGGTGAGGGCCTGGGAGTGGTTGAATCTCCTCTGGGGGGTGGGGAGGGGGTTCGCCCTCCCATGGTCTCGCAGGTACGGAGTCTGGATGTGCTCCTTGATTCACGGCTCAGCCTGGAATCTCAGGTTGTGGCCATGGCGGGGAGTGCGTTTCGGCAGTTACATCTTGTCCGGCGGCTTTGACAGTATCTCTCCGACTCGGACCTCGCCACTGTCATCCATGCCTTCATCACCTCAAGGCTGGATTACTGCAATGCGTTCTACATGGGGCTGCCCGAGAAGCTGGTCCAGAGCTGCAGCTGGTGCAGAATGCCCCGGCTCGTCTCCTTACTGGGGCGGGCCGCAGGGAGCACATGACACCTGTGCTCCGGACTCTGCAGTGGCTGCCTATAAAGCACCGGGCTAGGCTCAAGGTGCTGGTTTTGACCGTTCAAGCCCTTCACGGCCTGGGCCCTGCCTATCTGCGGGATCGCCTCACTCCCCATGTGCCCATGCGACCCCGGAGATCGTCCGTGGGGACCTTTTTGGAGGTTCCCCGGGCGAGATGGGTGGCCACTGATGTGAGATCTTTTTCTGTGGCTGCCCCCGTGCTGTGGAATTCACTCCTGGAGGAGGCTCGGTTGTGTAAGACCTGGCTGTTCCGCCAGGCTTTTGGTGAGGGGGCGGGGGGGTGAGTTTTATGTTTTGTTTTAAAATTTGTTGATTTATTTTTAAATGTTTTATCATTAAACCTTTTGTGTTGTTCGCCGCCCCGAGCTGCCTTTGGGCAGGAGGGAGCGGGATACAAGTTTTAAATAAATAAATAAATAAATAAAATAAATAAAGTGCTAGGTTTTACACAACTCAGGCTGCTTTCAGACTTTCCCCTCCACCCCCCACACACACACACACACCCCGCATATTCTGGCTGCAGGAGAGAATGCGCAGCCAGGATACGAGCAGGGATCGACCAGTCTAGAAGTCCCCCGTCCCGGCTCTGTTGGCAGACACACGCAGGGATGCAGAGCTCAATTTCCTGCTCTGCATCCCTGCGCGTGTCTGCAGGCAAAGCTGAGGGAGGGGGGCGTACACACGGGTGCGTGGCTATCAGACCAGCAGATCCCCACGCTTATCCTGGCTGTGCATCCCCTCCCGCAGCCAGAATATGCGGGGTGGGGGGGGGAAGGCTGTGTCTGAAAGCAGCCTCAGTTTTGCTATGCAGTACTTTAAATATAAAAGCTATTTAACCCACAACTTACTTTTTGTTGGAGGAGCTAACTTAAATCCATGCATGTTCAGTCTGTCTAGAACTGCTCGCTTATTTTCTTCTTTTCCCCAAAAGCTCATTTGTACAGGCATAGTAAAAGCATTATTTGCGCCATATGGGACAACCCTATTAAGAAAAATTAAAGATATATCAACATAGGGTCTCTAAGAAAAATCTTTAAACACACTACACCAAAGAAGTCACCAATATTAATAAATAAAAGTTGAAGTTGTCTGCCCACAAGGAACACATTGTGCAAATGTATACCTTTGTATAATGTTCTCACCTTATTTTAAATTAGGGTAAGGCTAAAATGTTAGTTATCATGTTTTGAAATATTCAAGTCTGAAAGGAAAACAGGGCACTTACCTTGTGAATTTTCCTTCTATGGGCCTCCAGGACAGCCATCAACTATAAACATAGGGATTAGATACCACCATCGACCACTAGGAGGCAAACACACGATCCTGTGGAGCATGCATACAAGGGAACTAGCTCTGCATCTCGAGCCGTACAAAGCCAAACTCAGTAAACCGTAATTTTAATTATAACTTCTAATCTGAAACTGTCCTGAAGAGCATGGCAAAAAAAAACTTTCTAAAAAATTATTGCAGTAGATTAATTATTTCTGGAGTACGTTAACTGGAAAACCCCGGAGGACAAAAATTGCATAATATTGCATAGTATTATCTATCCTGAGTGGGCCGAAAGCTGTCCTGGAGGCCTCACAGAAGGAAAATTCACACGGTAAGTGCCCCATTTTCCTTTCTGCCTGGGCCTCCAGGACAGCCATCATATAGACATAAGGGATACAACCAAATCCCCTTAATGACCCCTGGGTGGGGTAGATGATAATTACAACAGATTATATAGAAAGGTTTGGAGGACCCTTCTGCTAAAGGCTGACTTTGTCAACTGCCAAGTGTCTTGTAATTCTTTACAAAAGTGTGTAGCGATGACCAAGTCATCACCCTGCAAATTTCCTCATAGGAAGTATGGAATTTAAACGCCCATGAGATAGCCGCTCCTCTTACCGAATGAGCGGTAATGGCCTGAGGGGGAACCAAATCCTTTGCCCTGTAAGCCTCCTGAATACAGCAGGAAATCCACTTTGAAGTGTTAGCAGCTGGCATTTTACAAATAAGGATAAGGACTATCTGGAGCCCTTAGTTCTCTCTAGGTAGACAGCCCTTCTGACGTTCAGTGTATGTCACAGCTTTTCCCGAGGATGGCAGCGCGAAGGCAAGAAGGAAGAAAGAATGACATCCTCCAATCTATGAAAACTAAAGTTCACCTTAGGCATGAAAGTTGGATCCAGCCATAAGAGGATGGACTCCTTTCTGAATATACAGAACTGGGACTCTATGGTGCTCAATTCAGAAACCCTACGTGCCAATGTAATGGCCACCAAAAAGGCGACCTTTAAGGTCAAAAAGTACATGGAAGCCTCTATAAGAGGCTAAAAGGGACTTTTCATTGGGACTTTTAGAACCCAATTTAAATCCCAGGAAGAGAAAGGATGTGCCACTGGGGGGCTCACCAGTTTTGCTGCCCTAAAAAATATCTTCTGATGCAAGGGTGAGAACACAGTGAGAAGACAATCTGACTCCAGAAGGACATGACAGAACACTGCCTATCGCTATTTGCTTCGCCAGTATTAGGTTTAAAGCCCCTGTCTAAACCTAACTGTAGAAATTTTAGCACCTGTGGCACCCCTGGTTTAGGCTTAAGCTTTCTTTGTTGGCACCACCACACAAAGACCTTTCAGGTATGCTCGTAAATCCACCAAGTAGACAGTCTCCTTGCTGATAAAGTATTCAGTACTTCCTTAGAAAAATCTAGTTTCTTGAAAACCCTCTGTTCAACTTCCATGTTGTTAGTCTGAATATCCAAGGGTTCTTCTGGGTCAACAGGCCTTGTGTTAAAATAACAGAGGGTGACATAGCAGAGGAGCTGTTTCCAATTCTAACAGGTCTGAATATCACAGCCTCCACGGCCAGAACGGTCCCACTAGAAATGATCATTGCCCTTTCCATTTTCAATTTGGCTATTGTGCTGCTAAGGAGGAATGGACGGAACACAGACGTTCCCCTGGCCATGGCCGATTGAGGGCATCCTGACCCATGGTTGCCCACTCCAGGAAACGAGTCATGAACCAATTCGTTTTCTTGCTCTGAAATCTATCAAGGACGTCTACTCCGGATTGCACAAATCTGTGTACAGTCAAATTGAATGCCTGCTGGTTGAGGGACAATTTGCCCAGATCTATCACCCTCCAGCTGAGCCAGTCCACATGGATATTCAGACTCTATTGAATGTAGAGTGCTCTGATGGACAGGATATTGCTCTCTGACCATTTCAAAATACTGGAAGTCAGTTCCTGAAGCAATTTCAATATGGACCCCCTTCATTGTTTAAAATATGCCTTGGCTGTTATGTTGCCGGTGAAAACCAACATGTGTTGTCCTATTATTTCCTTCATGAAGAACTTCAGAGCCAGAAACACTGCCTTCAGATCCAGCCAGTTTATGTTGTGTCTTGTTTCCTGTGTGGACCATTGTCCCTGGGCCATGCTGTCCTGCAGGCAAACACCTCAGCCAGATAGGATGGCATCTGTGGCTATAGATGCGCCCTTGTTCTGCAAGGGGAACCCTCGGGCTGAATCTCATTGGGAATTCCCACCACTGATGACTCATCTCCAGATCTCTAGGAATGTTGTCCCAGGGATAGAGGGCCCCCCCCCCCCGTCAATAAGTCCTGATGGGGTGGAGCACCTTTTGTAGCATCCTGGTGTGAAATCTGGCCCAAGGAGTCAAGTTCGTGCACAAGATAAGTAGTCCCTGGAGCCTGGCCAGCTCCTTCAGTCTTATTTTGTTGTTGTGTTGCACCCATGTTATCAAGGATGTGATCTTTTGTTGTCTGCTCTGCGGCACAAACACTCTGTGTTGATCTGGGTCTAAAATAACTCCCAAGTGCTCTAATTGTTGTGCAAGTGTTAGGCAACTCTTTGTAAGCCACCCTGAGCCTTCTGGGAAGGGAGAAGTAAATATGCTAAGAATTTTTTTATTTTCTGGAAGATGTACTACAAACCCATGTTGCTGTAAGTATGCGATTGTCCTGTCCCGGTCCTGCTCTGCCCTCTGTTTGGATGGGGACCTGATTAACAGGTCATCTAAGTAGGCATGGATGTGAATGCCTTCCATCTCAAGATTCGCCACCAACTGAATAAATAACTTGGTAAAGGTGCGAGGAGCCAACAACAGGCCAAAAGGCAGAGCATGGTATCGCTAATGGTTTGTTCCAAAACCTCTCAGCCATGTGCAATGTGCTGGGTGGATCTGGACATGCAGGTAACCTCCCTTGAGGTCCAGGGAGGTCAACTTGCTCCTTTGGAAAAAGCAAGGCAAATCATTTTTAGAGTCTTTAGAGTCTCCAGACCAGTCAATCTGCTTGAACATTTGGTTTTCCTTTTATGTGTATACACCGCTCTCAATGAGCTGAGACTGCATTCCACCCACCCGATCAATATGGATGCTTAGTGATGTACCGGTTTTGAGCGAGAGCCCTCCTGGTGGTTCAATTAGGCCTTCACTACCATATTGTCTGTACACTAGGATGTGCTTCCCCCCGACCCCGACTTCCAGAGCAAGGTGCACCAAAGCCATATAAATCACCCTGAGCTCCAGCTAGCTGATATGGTCTCTCTTCTCCCTGGTCAACCATTTGTCTTGAATTGCACTCTGATGGGTGTGGGCTCCCTATCTAGAGAAGCTCGCATCCGTTGTTAGAATGACTTTGTCGGGTTCCTACATGGGTGAGCCAATCTGGAAATGATCTTCCGCCATCCACTATCAAAGAGTCCCATGACAGTCCAAAGTACTGTGACCCAAGGGTTCAATCCCCAAGTCAGCTGATCCTGCCAGGGGCAGAGGAAGCTTTGGAGAGGCCTCACATGAAATCTGGCCCACTGCAGGATTTGAATGCAAGAGATCCTGAAGGCTAGCAGACTCATCAGAGTCTTTGGTTTGGCCCTGCAGCTGGTCCTTGATCAGCTGATGCAGTTTGATTCATCTCCAATTTGTAAGAAACACCTTGTGTTTGCAAGTGTCCAGGATCACTCCCAGGTGTTCCAGAATGTGGGCGAATACAAGATGGCTTTTCTTTAGGGTCACCACAAACCCGTGTTCCTGCAGATAATGAATGGTTCTGTTCAAATCCTCCATAGCTGTCTTTTGACGAGGATCTTATCAGGATGTCGTCCAGATAAGGGTGAAGATGAATCCCTTCTTTCCACAAGTTCGGGATGAGGGAGATAAGGACCATTGTAAACGTTCTGGGTGATGTAGCTAGGCCTGACAGGAGTGTCGCATACTGCCAACGATGGGTTACATATGTGAAACGCAGCCAGTGTCTAAGACTCCTCAGAATGGGTACATGGAGATACACCTCCTTTAGATCCAAGGATGTCATCCCTTGCTGACAAATTGACTGGAGCATCTCTATGCTGAATTTCTATGAATTGATTCAGTTTCTTGAGGTCCAGTACTGCCCCCCGATTCCTCCGACTTCTTGAGTACTAGGAACAGAAGAAGGTTTAGGCCAGATTCCCACTCTTCTGGTGAAATTGGCTCTATATTTATTAGTTACATAGCATCAGCAGTGCACCCGAAGCTGTACAATCAATAGTTACAGACGGTTCCCTACCCCCAAGGCGCTTACAACCTGCTTATTTCTGCCAACACCGTTATGAGCTTTTCCTGTTTTTTCGATACTAAGGAGACAAAATAAGAGGTCTGGGGAAATGGTTGAAACTCTATTGTGTATACCTGACTGAGCTGTTTGTAGAACCCATGTGTCCAATGTTGTCTCTCTCCATTTGTTTGCAAAGACACAATCTGCCCCGGGTTCTCCCTGGGGCAACACCCCCCAGTCATGTCTCTGACTTGGCATGACCCATTCCTGTTCCTTGCTTAGATCTGGCCTGGCCTATTTCCCTCTGCCTGTATCACCTGTGTTTACCTCTGGACCGGTTGCCTCTGGAGACATAATATGGTCTCTCGACACCCCCTGTATCTGACACTGTAAGGATGAAAAGGTTTCTTTGGGTTAAAAAAACCCAAAAACTCTGAAGCACCTGTTTTTTGCTTTTGTTAGAGGCATCTGCTAGTACTTTCTCAAGACATACTCTGAGTAGTTTAGACTCCCGGAATGCGAAGTTCCAGCCACCAGAGTATTCTTAGCCGTATTATCATTCTTCCAGGCTGCGAAACTGTCTCCTGACGGAGGTCCGCCTGACCCCAGATCTCCCCTCTTTCCGTAGACAGTGTAAGACCTAGGTGTTCCACCAGGCTTTTGGCAAGGCAGACGGGTGATGGATGGGGAGGGGGGGGGGGTTTAACTTCACCATGTAAGTTTTTTATGTTTCAGTAATGTGTTTATTTTTGTTTTATATTGTGTTTTATATAGTGTTGTGAGCTGCCCTGAGCTGAAGTAGCATGTCTAATACCATGCCTCTGTCTTTGGACTGAGGTCTCGGGATGTATTCCCGGACTGAGGCCTCGGGATGTATTCCCATTCAGACTCCTCACCTGATGAGTCTCAGGAGTCCTGTTTAGACTTCTTTTCCCTGAGACGTAGAGCTTTCACAACCAGTTTGTACATCTGGTCCCTGGGAAATTGCCTATCAGGGTCCTTAGATGGCTCAAAAAGGAGTCTCCACCAGCTGCCCCTACTTCTGGGGACGACTGCTCTTCCTCCTCCCCCTGAGACTTCGGAGCCACCCACGGCCAGCCCTTCCAAGGCCTCCTCTTCCTCCCTTTTCCAGGATTTTAGCTTTGCACCTTTTCTCTATATCCTTTCCTTTTGCTGGCAGGCAATTAGGGCTCAACTTATGCTATAAGTTACTATCTACCTCCTGAATGGAGGAGCTTGCAGTGTGCCCCTCTTCAGAGTCTGAGCCCAAGGAAGCAGGGGCGTCCAGAAGCCGCCATTGTTTGCATGAGTTCTTGGAGGCTGGGCATTTCCCCCTTGCCTGCTGACTGGGATCTCCCCTTGAACAGGAGCCCTTTCCCCTTAGACTAGGGAGCCCGCCTGTGCTTAAGGAGCTTCAGGTCCTTGAGGGACAAGAGGATCTCTTCAAGGACCTCTATGTAGGGGTTAGCAATTGGGGACATGCTACAGAGGGATGTTACTGGTTCTGCAGCATCTTCAGTCCCCTTCTGGTCACAGCTTTGCCTGGTGGCCACAATTTGAGCTGTTGGGGGGGCGGGGGGTGTCACACCGCAAGACCCCTTCCCAAGGCTAGTGTACTGTCTTGGCCAGTTCCTTCTTGCAGTCACTGGATGTACTCCGGTGGCAGGCTTTAGATCCTGCTAGCCACTTTGTGAGCCTCCTCTGGTTCACTTTTGGTTTCCCCACCACCATTTGGAACACTCCTCGCGGTCTCCGGGCAGCCTCTCTCCCAGGCTACACAGGGCTTCTAGTGGGTGAAGGCAGCTTGGCGCTCTGCTGCGCCCACTCTTCCCATCCCCCGAACCGGCTGGAAAGGGGAAAGCGGGGGGGTGAGGGGGATGCGCCTTAGTCGCTTCTCTATCAGCCAGGAGAGTTTCGGTGAATGAGAAGGGTGTCCGAACTCCCTGGCACCAAGGCCTGGACAGGCCTTCTCCTAATCTACTCTGAAAATTTGAAGAAATCCGCCAGAGTAAACCGAGGGCTGAAGCGTACATCCTACCAGCATGGAGGCAGATGAACAACTGGAGCTGTATGGGTAGATCCTTTCCGAGCATGCTCCAGGAGAAAATTTGGGATCCTACATGGGTGAGCCAATCTGGAAATGATCTTCCGCCTGCTCCTACTGGTCATGGTGGGGATCTAACCCCATCGCAAAGAACTGGCCGTCCAGGAGGATCCCCTGGGAGAAAGGACTGTCTGCGGGAACAAACTGCAATGTGCGTATTTTATTTTTCTTGGATGCCTCCTTGAGAACCTTGTTGAGGCACATACCAAATAAATTTACTGCCCTGATAAGGGCTGGAGAGGAGTCAGTTCTTAGCCTGGTTGTCCCTCCCCCCAACCCCTTCCATGACCTCAGACACAGTCTCCTTCTTGCCACCACATTATTTGCTATGGCTTTGGCTGCCCAGGACAAAATGTCCATAGAAAAGTCTGCTAAGTATGCTATTGCTAAGTGTATACAGGTTACAAGGGCCTCGGTTTTTGGTTGACAAACAGGGTTCAGAGAAACCATCTCATAAGGGACCTGGTGCAGTAAGAGGTCATAGTGACCATAGGAAGGATGGTGGAGAGAGCCTCAAAACCCCTTCTAAGGCTCATCTCTAGTCCCCTGTCTATCTGATCTTTCAGATAGATTTTGCCTTCAGTGGGGGGAAATGGATTGTCGGGTTAAGGAGGCTGCAGCAGCATCTACCTTTGGGATTTTGAATACTGCATCTTTATTTTTTGTAAAGGCTTACAGAAACTCCCGAGTTTTTGTTTAACGCATTGTTTTGGTTGGGCATTGCCATTCCACTCATATTTCTGAGATTTCTGAAGGTCTTATCTAAAAATCATGCCTTTATCTCTGTTCTGTGACATGGAGTGTAGTCCCTTGAGTGAGGACTCCTCCAGGAGTCCAATTGGTCCTCCTTTTTGGACTTGTCTTTGAGGTGGAGGGCCCTGTGCAAACTTTCCTTGTATTTAAGGGGAATGCCCTGTTTGGGTCCCAAGAGTCTCATGAGGGCTTATCTAGTATTTGATCCTCCAACTTGGGTTCTGAATTCTGAAAACTATTATATGGGGTACCCAAATCCTCTCCTTCCTCCTCTGAAGAGGTTTTTGCTTGTTGTGCTTTTTCCCCTTACACTTTTTTTTTTTTTTGCAGAGGAGGCCTCCAAATTTGAGGAGAGGATTACTTCCTCCTAAGAACACCCCATCTCAGTGTCCTCTAAGCTGGACATTAAGTGCTGACGTCTTGCGCTTTTGGGGGGCAAGGCGCATTCCTTTCCCCCTGCTCCTGGATTTGCCCTTAAAGGGTTTTTAGGCGCTTTTTTGCCTTTCTTGGGGGAGGAAGGGGGTCAGGATGGTTGTTTGTCCTTGCCCTCTTCATTTGCTGAAGGAAACTTGCAACATTTGCATTTGGAGGTTCCCAGTATGCAGGGAGGGGGTCTCCGGGAAGAGGTTGCAAGTTCTTCACGTTCCAAGGAGTCACACCCCTACTTACTCCAATGGTCCTTCTCTAAGTCCTTCCTCTTTGGCACCATCATGAGGGTTGCAAGCCCCACTGCTGTGCTTGGCTCTAGGGGCGAAAGACTTGCACCACTGCTAGGCGCAGGAAGGCTTTTGGCATGAAACCCAGCCACATCTGAGCAGCTCCGAAGGGCCTTGCCCATTCAAGTCTGTTCCAACCACTGCACCCTGGCTGCCCCGAGGGATTTTGTATTCCCTGCTCCCCGATGGGAAGGAGTGGGGGTCTCGGGTACTGTGCATGCATCAGCGGGGTCTTATGTGCTTCTGCAGCATTGGCGGGTCGTCTGAGGAAGCCAGAGGAATCACCAGTCTTCCCCTATAGGGCGCTGGGCTCAAGGTCTCTATCGCTGCCCTGCTCAGATGAGAAGCAAGGAGGACTGCCAGCAGGGAGTCCCCTGCTCTCAGTCTTCCATCTCCCATGCCTGCTGGGATGAATCAGGAGAGAAAGGAGGAAGCTGGAGATCTCTCTGCGCCAAAATGCGAGTTATTGCCACGCCGCTCAGGAGAAGTCTGCCGTCTGCTCCTATCTGGCTAGAGGCAGACACTAGACTGGAGATGTAGGGCTAGTTCCCTTGTACACGTGCTTCACAGAATTGTATGTCTGCCTCCTAGTGGTCGATGGCAGGATCTAACCCCTATGTCTATACAATGGCTGTTCTAGAGGCCCAGGGAGAAAAAAACTGCATAAATTGTCCACATTAGGAATGAGGAAGTGCCAGGCCACAAGTCAAGTCACAGAGAACTTTTCTACAGACTAAAAGTTTTGTTAGTAGCGCAAAACAAGGATCTAGGAAAGGGGCAAAGTTTGGACGGGCGGGGGGGGGGAGGAAATCACACATGAGCATTAGCTACCTTCCTCTGATTTTGTTCCCACAAACAGGGAGAACCAGGGGTCAGAACAAGCAGGTCAGTGCTTTGAAGGAAACACTAAGGTTTTCTGGGACTGCAAAGGAGTCATAGAGGGAGGCAATTACTCTGCTCTTAGTAAGCAAGCATCTCAAGTTGGAGCCTCCCTACCCACTGTAACGTTGTTTGGAGATGCAAGTACCTCCATGTCTTTATTCTCACTTAACCTCCTCTGTGCTTCCATGAACAAGGGGGATCAAAGTTGAGCTAGGATGTACTTACATTAAAGAAAAATGCACTCGAGAACGAAACTGCATCTCTCTCTTCACAACAAAACGTTAATTTAAATAGTTTCAAGATTTTTACAGCAAACTCTTAAAATGTCTTCTGATTAAAGTACAGCAATACTGTCATAGAAAGGGCGGGCTTAGTAAGCTATGACAACTTAAGACTACTTTTTAAAAAAAAAAAAAAAAACATTGGTGTGACATTTTAGAAGCGGCTTAAAAAAAAGTCACTGCTTAACATAGTAATCAGAAGGCTGTTTTATGGCTCAAAGCAAGGTTAAAGACTGACTTGCAACTGTCTACAGTTTAAATTCTACAAATTCAGTGGCCTCCCATTTGTCCGTCAAATTTTTTTTTTTTTTTTTTAAAGTTGCTCAAACACACCATTTTTAATGAAGGAGTTACTTTTCAAGCATACCACTGTGTACAGAAGATGAAGATAAACTTTCTTCCACACTAGCTTTCATACATCTAGTCACTAAAATGGGGAATCTTCTTTTAAAGGTAAATACGCACAATACGTTCGTAAGAGCACAAGAAGGATTCCACATCAGCTGGATAACTCACCTAGTGGAGGCCCCACTAGGTGAGCTCAGGACTTCACACACCCAGATTCCATGAGGCCTTTAACCCCACATACTAGGCCACCCCAACCTGCAGCAGCTAGCACTTTCTTTCATGGGTACTAGTCTCCCTCCCACTTCATGCAGCTGCTGCCAGTGCCAACAGTTCCATCTCTGCATCATTTCACCTTAATATTTTTTTTTCCACCTGAGCTGAGGGCGGGAGGGGAGAAGAGTAAAACACAGGGGGGTTGGTGGCCACCACAACATCAGCCCCAATTTGGAGTTCACTTCAGCAAATTACAGGGAGAGATCTCATCATAGCAATTCCTTGTAGGTTGACCCCTATATATGCAATTTTAGGCAGCATTAGCAGAAGCAGTGGTGTAATTTTGGGCTAAAATTTGTGGGGGATGCTGGATCCCCATGACCCACATAAGCCCTGCCACCATGGCTCGGAAACTGTGTTGGGGGTGGGGGGTGTCCCCCGCTATAATTATGCCCACGAGCAGAAACGTGGTTTTCAAGTCACAGGAAGTAATCATTCCCTTATATTCTGCACTGGTGAAACCTTACCTGGAGTACCATGTCCATTTTGGGGCACCTCATATTAAGAAGGAAAATTGACAAGCTGAAGCAATTTCAGAGGACAACAACAACGAGGATAAAGCAAGTCCTATAAGAAAAGACTGAAGGAGCCGAGTATGCTTAACCTAGAAAAGACTACAGGAAGTCGTGATAGCAGTCTTCAAACGTTTAAAGGGCTACCACAAGAAAGATGGCAGGGAACTCTTCCCCATTGTCACAGAGGGCAGGACTAGAAACAACAGGCTCAAGTTACAGGAAGGAAGATTTCAATTAAATTTCAAGAAGAGTTTCCTAACAGTGACACCTGTTCAGCAATTAAGTTTCCTAGAAACATAGGGTATTTTCAGACGTTACGAGATCACAGTCAACCACGCTCAATTCCGGGTGGTGGCTGTGATTTCGGAACGTCTGTTGGGGGAAACGGATGTTTCCCCCCAGATGTTACCGCGGCGTGGACTGCATTCACCACGCGAGCGGCCGAAGCGGTGGGGCCGGAGGCCGTCGTGTGTTGAATGCAATTCCACGCCGGGGTGAACCCAGGCATCACGTCTGGTCGGGAGCCACGGCCCGGGATCACCGGCGGGATCCCGGGCCGTGGCGAATCCGGCCCGACGTGGCAGCCTCATTGGCCCCGCCGCCCGCCCGTCTCCCCAGAGGACAGGCGGCGGGACGCGTGGAGGGGGCGGGGCCAACAAGACAGAGGTGATGGTTGTGGGGAAAGCTGGGGGAGTGATGGCCCCCATCACTGATGGGGTCCGTCCTCCCCTGGTATCTCAGGTACGTAATCTGGGGGTGCTCCTGGATCTGCAGCTTCACCTGGAAGTCCAGGTGGTGGCTGTGGTGAAGGGCGCATTCTGCCAATTACATCTGGTACAACAACTTAGGCCATACATCTTGCCACAGACTCAGACCTTGCCACAATCATCCATGCTTTTATTACCCCAAGATTAGACTACTGTAATGTGCTCTATGTGGGGTACCCTTGGTGACTGTCTGGAGACTGCAGCTGGTGCAGAATGTGGCGGCTCATCTCCTTAAGGGGTCAAGTCGCGATAGTCTTCCAGGCCCAATTCAAAAGGTATTGGTTTTGACCTTTAAAGCCCTAAACAGCCTGAGCCCCACCTATGTGCAGAATCACCTCACCCTCTGCGATCGGCCAGGGGCGTCCTCCTTGAGGTTCCCCAAGTGTCAACCATGAGAAGGGCGTTCTCGGTGACAGCGGAACTCCCTCCCGTCGGGAGGTCTACCTGGCTGTAGTCCTCCCCTCCTTTTGTAGACAGTGCAAAACCTGGCTGTTCTGCTGGGCCTTTTCTGAGGGAGATGGGATGGGTGGGGTTATTTGTATAGGTTTTTAAATGTTGTTAGCTGCCCCGAGCTGCTTGTGCAGGAGGGGGCGGCATATAAACGCAAAACCATGTTTATTTTTATTTTTAAAAATCAACCCCAAAAAATCTCCATCTCTCACTTGGTCCCTCTATTTACAAGCCAGAATAAATTACCTGTAAAGAATAAAGTACCGGTAACATGCAATAAAAAAGTGAACCTGTGCTCATGAGTGCTTATTGCCAATGAATAATACCGGGGGGGGGGGGAATGTTAAGTATATTTCATGTAACAACAAAGAAACTCGCAGTACCATAAATATTTATAGTGTGCCATCTTACCCTTCTACTACTGCAAGCTTGTTATCCATGATGTATGCCAAGGCTGCAGCCAATTCCTTTTTGATATGGCCTACCTGGTCTCCATTCACATTGTTTACTTGTACTGCATTCTTATCATAGGGGTTGTTGGGCTGTCTTTGGAGTGCAACCATTTCATTATTGTTAACCTTGGGGGGGGGAAATAAAAATGATAAACACACACAAAAGCAATTTTGGTTCAAAAAGGTAAATTCAGAATCCTTGTAGAATCACGTGTATAGGCTATGCTGAAGCCAAATTTAGAAGGAAAGTGTTTTCACATAACATTCTGTCTTTTTAGCTATACACTTATCTAAAATAATAAAAAGGTAGCACAAAAAGGAACATGGTAGCTGAGTGCAGTCCTGCAGAAATCTACGCTGCAAGAATTACATTCACCATCAAAGACAGGAAAGCTGAGCAATGGGCAACCTACTTGCTTCATAGAAGAAAGCCTCAGCATTTTGTTCTTTCCTATCCCATCTGCTAGCAAAGGATCATTCCTGTCAGCCCACAGGACTATATATTGGGCACACATTCTGTACTTTTAAACTGTAGATCTCAAAGCATTTATTAAAAGTTACCAAAGTATAATCATTCCCATTTTTACAAATGGAGAAACCAAGATTCAGATGTGTTAAATGTCTGCTTAACTTCACAAGCAGTCAATGGCAGAACCAGGAATAGAACCAACATCTCCTAGTTCTCAGGAAAGTGACCTGATCAAAAACCCTGTTGAAGTCATTGGGAATCCTTCCACTATCCTCAACTGACTCTGGATAAGACTTTTAGTACTGTACGATCACAAACTCTCCTCTAGCTGCAAAAACTGTCAAAACAACCTCCACAACAAGGTCAGGACCACACTAGCTACAGGCATATTTGAATATTCCTAACCCCAATGTTTCACTAGCAAAAGGAGCTAGGAATTCATGGATCCAATAGATGAAAGGGGTTTTCTCCCACCAACCAGCACCAGCTTCCTTAAAGCAGCACTTATCTCTCAACTCTAGCTAGCTGACCCTTGTCCACTGACCCCCGTATCAGTCAGGAAGTGAGGCAGACAATAATAGCTGCACCCTTAAAAATTAAATAGAATTTTACATTATAAGCTTATTTTCTAAGAATGTAAAGAATCTTGAATATGCAAACAGACCACACTGAATCAACTTAGTTTAATACTGGCAGGGGTCAAAGTTTTCAGAAGGTTCAAATTGGAATGAAGGAAAAAAGGAATAGAGGAATTAAGTTTTAACAAAAAAGTTTCTGCTACTTTCCAACTGGCTCTGCTTAGTACCATGCGCCACTTTCTCATTCACACACTACTTACCACACCTGCATAGTAGCGTAACCCAACCACGTTTCCCCGCAAGGTTCCAAATAAGACAGCTGAATCTGTATCTTCATCTGTCCCTGCAAAGTCATCTCTACATAGGAAGTCCTCTGGCCAAATATTGGAATAAAAATCCCAAGTTGACTGCAAATATTTCCATGCAGAACCTCTGAAGAAAAACAGAAAAGTTATTTTGGGTGAAAGATTGTGACAAAAGAAAAGGAACTCTCACCTCACAGACAAACCATATGAGGACTAAATCTATGCTGCTGCTGCCTATACGAATGGGATTATAATGAGCATAGAACAAAACAAGACCATGGTTAAATTTCATGGCTGCCATTCATAATTCATTGTTAATTAAAAACACCTGAGCAGGTGAACAAATGAAAATGAAACTACGTTGAACAGCAGAAATACAGGAAAGGCAAGGAAGAATAAAAGAAGCAAGAGGGATGCTATCTCATCCCTGAGCAGGGAAGCAGAATAGCTCCTTCGTTCTCACAGCAACTATGAAAAAGTAACTCACAGTAACTTGGGCAGCAACAGGACAAAGTAAGCAACACTTTCACTCCTTCCGTAAAAGTGTACTTCATACCTACTATCCAGAAATGAAGCAGCATTCCAAATTTTTCCAGAAACCTAGCCTAAAATCAAGTGACAGATCAGCATCATGTTCCCTGCACCCGCCCCCCGATTGGAAAATGGCAACACTTAATTTCTGACAGGAGTATTGATCCTGAACTCCTCCATCTCAACCCCATATTCCTAATTTTATCAGAAGTTGTTAAGAGAAAGGAAAATTGGGTTCTTACCTTGTGAATTTTCCTTCTACGGGGGATCATCCTGGACGGCCAGCAAAAACTGTAGGGTTCTATCCCCACCACGGTCAGTAGGAGGCAGACTTCCTGATTTTTCCCTGGAGCATGCTCAGTGGGGATCTAGCCTCTCAGCTCCAGCGATTTCAAGCTTTATTTCACACTGTTTAACCTATGCTGAACTGGAAAATTCTCTGGAACAAGATAAATATTTATTAACAACGTCAACCTTACTTGTAACTTCCCTGTAGCCACCGCCAACGGGGGGTGGTCCTGGGTTCTACGCAGGCGCTAGGCTCAGTGTCCAAGTTCTGGGCACCTCAGAGTTCTCTCTCACTCCAGGTGGGACTGACTGTCCAGGAGGATCTCCCATAGAAAACAAATTCACAAGGTAAGGAACCAATTTTCCTTTCTCCCGGGAGATCCTCCTGAACGGTCAGTAAAAACTGTAGGGAAGTTCCCAAGCGGTGTCCCAATCCTGAAATGGGGGGGGGACGGGGACGGACAGAGAGAGGTGTCAAGCGGAAGGAGGTCAAGGGATCCCCTTATAGAACCTGTAGAACCCTTCTCCCGAAAGCCGGGTCGGCTGATTCGAGCAGCGGGATCTTGTAGTGCCTAGTAAAGGTGTGCACTGAAGACCAGGTCGCTGCCCAACAGATTTCTCCATAGGAGGCCGAATGTCTAAAGGCCCAGGAAGTGGCCATTCCCCTTAGGGAATGGGCGAAGACCTCCCACAGAGGGGGGAGGCTTATTTTCAGCCTTCTAAGCCTCTGTGATGCAGTCATCCAGCACACAATAACTGCTTTGGATGCCCTCATGCCCCTTCGCTGAGGGCTGTAAGCTACAAACAGGGCTTATGTCTTTCAGAAGGGGGCTGTCCTGTGTAGGTAGACCTTAAGTGCTCACCTCACATCGAGCTTGTGCCAGACTCGTTCCTGTGGGTGAGTCTGTTTGGGGCAAAAGGAGGGGAGAACCACCTCCTGTTCCCTCTGGAAGCGGGAGTCGACTTTGGGTCAAAAGGCCAGGTCTAGTCTAGTGTTGGCTGGTGACATGAACAGATTGATTTCTGGCTGTCTGAACGTCTGGACTGATCTCGAACGCTACCGGGTGGAGTGCCCACTCTCCCGGGTCGATCTTTTCCCTGCTTAGCCAATCCGTTTGAGTGTTTGTTTTTCCCGTGATGTGAACCGCCTGGATGGATGTCACATTGTTTTCCGCCCACTTGAGGAGGATGGTTGCCTGTTGGTGGAGAGATTCGGCGCGAGATCCTCCTTGGTGGTTGACGTATGCCTTTGCCACTGTGTTGTTGGTGTATACGAGGATGTGTTTTCCTTAAAGGGCCGGGGCTAGGGCTTGTAGGGCTAGGTAGATCGCACGCAGTTCCAGCCAGTTGATGTGATGGTGTTCCCAGGAGAGCCACTTGCTTTGTGCAGTCTTGCCCTGTGAGTGCGCTCCCCAGCCCCCGGAGGCTCGCATCCGTTATCACGGTCGTCCTGTCGGGGTCGGAGAGTGGGACGTGTCGGATAAATTCTGCTGAGTGGAGGCAGTAAATGAGAGGAGGCTGCACAGAGACGTCTATCAGATCAGGCTTTATTGCAGGAAACACAGCAACTGTGGGATCGAGGATCTGGAGATCATCGAACCCCAAACAAAGGGAAGTCACCTATATTTATACATTTCCATACAGCTTCATGCTTCTAGCTATAACCCAATCAATGCACAGTTCTTTGTTTCCCCAGCCCCAATCAGGACACAGGATTCAGCCTGGTCCCCGATATGATAATCAGCATCCGGTGTTTATGTAACTGGTGGATTTACTGCGCATGTCAACACTGAGTTGCTGACTCATGTCGGTAGGCTAAACTGCACTTGCGCTGGAAAGTCCCTGTTTAATCTCTACTCCGTCTGCGTCAATAAATCTCTACTGCGCCTGCGTTAGTAATACATCACAGTGACAAGCACAGGGCAAAGTTTATCTACATACAGCGTTTCTTCCACAGACGCCTGGTTGGAATTGGTCTCCCCTTGTCCACCAGTGAAAAGAGTTCTTCAGCGGTGCCGGGACTGTGATCCAAGGGTTTTCTTCCTGCACCAGGGAATCTTGCCATGGTTGCAGGAACTACTGTAATGGTCTGGAGTGGAATCTGGCCCAATGCAGGATTCCCAGGCAGGAGATCACGGCACTCAATAGGCTGGCATATGTCTTGAGTCTGGCCTTGTGGGCCTTTGAGATTTGATCGATGAGGCCTCGTAGTTTCTCTTGCCGCTGTGGGGTAAGGAAGACTTTGTACCTGGTGGTGTTGAGGATCACCCCCAGGTGTTCCAGGGCTTGGGAGGGGGGTCAGGTCGCTCTTCTTCAGGTTGATAATGAATCCGTGGTTCTGCAGGTACTCAATGGTTCTGTGGACATCTGTCAGCGCTTGTTCGTAGAAGGGAGATCGTAGGACGATGTCGTCGAGGTATGGATGGATCCAGATACCTTCCTTCTGTAGAGTCACGATGAGAGGGATCAGGACCTTCATGAATGTCCTGGGTGAGGTGGCGAGGCCGAAGGGTAGGGCTGTGTATTGCTAATGTTGTTGGGCATACATGAATCCGAGCCATTGCCTGTGTGATGGGAGCATGGGAATGTGAAGGTATGCTTCTTTGAGGTCAAGGGAGGTCAGCCACTCGCCTTGGGTGACCACTACGCAGATGGATTGAAGGGTTTCCATCTTGAACTTTTGTACTTTGATCAATTGGTTGAGGATTTTGAGGTTGAGGCCTGCTTGACATTCCTCCGACTTTTTGGGGACGAGAAACAGGATGGAGTTGAGTCCAGATCCCTCATCACCGGGTGGTACATGTTCTATGGCTCCGATGGATCAGAGTCTGGTTATTTCCGTTTGCATCGCTGATTGCTTGTTCGGATTGTTTGAGACCGGTGAGACACAGTAGGAGTTTCGAGGGAAGTGGGAGAAATCGATGGCGAATCCCCTCTGGATGGTTCGGAAGATCAATGCATCTGCCGTGGATTGCAGCCATCTGTCCACGAAGAGCTGCAGCCTGCCTCCTAGGGTTGCAGGGTCCTGAGGGGGGCAGGCTCCATAGTCACACATCCGCTTTGGGGTGTCCAGAACCCCGTGAGTGCTGGGCTGTGTTTCATGGTCCCTTCTGCTTGTGCCATCTGGGCTTGTATTTTTGCTGGTTTCCTCTGTGGGTAGAAGGGTCATCTGGTGCCACCTGCTGGCGAGTATCCTGTACTGAAGGGACTAAAAGGCTTTTTTGAAATCCCAAAGCTTTGCAGTTTGCCTTTTGGACTTATCTGAAGCATCTGCGAGGACCCTGTCCAGGCAGACCTCAAGGAGTTTGGCCCCTTGGAAAGGTCTCTCCACTAGGGTATTTTTGACTGTGGAGTACCCTTTCCAGGACCTGAGTCAGAGGCAGCAGGCTGCTACGTTGGATGCCGCCGCCACACAAGAAGCCCAGCAGAGGATATCTGTGGAGGAGTCTGCTAAAAAAGGCATAGGCCAACTGGATTCTGGTGAATAGGATCCTTGTCATTTTCATAGAGACCTGAGGATCCCTGGCTCGTTTGATCCAAGTCATAAGGGCTCTTGAGAAGTATGAGGTGACGGTGGCCATTATTATGATTGAGGCTACTTCCTCAAAATTCCTCCTTAGGCTACTCTCTATTCCCTTATCAGTAGAGTCCCTGGGGTAGCACTCACGCTCTGTGGGAAAAACGGAGTTTCTAGCGAGGGATGCTGCTGTGGCATCCACCTTAGGGATGGCAAGGAGGGCCTCCTTGCTCTTCATGAGCGTGTAGAGGGATTCCTGTGTTTTATTCATCCTACGAACCTTGTTGGGGAGCTGCCATTACTTTTTGATAATTTTCTCATAAGCCTTATCGAGAATCATCCCCGTCTCTGGCTCTAGGAATATAGTCTCTCCTCCTCCTCTTCTGAGGAGTCTGAGGAGTTGCGCTTGTCTTTTTTCTCCCTGAAGTGAAGAGTACCTGGAGGCCTTCACGACCAGCTTGAAGATCTGGTCCCTGTATTTACTGGAAAACTGCCTGTCTTGCTCAGAGGAGGCTTCAGTCCCCAGCTCCTCTCTCACCCTTCTCGGAGGAGTGACTGATCTCTTCCTCAGAGGGTTTGTGATTCCCCGAGTCATGGGACTCTTTGACGCCTCCTCCACCCTTTCACTGGCTGTTCTGGGGGGAGCCTTTTTTCCTTTCCCCTAGCTGAATACTCTTCCTCTTCGGAGGAGTGGTGAGACCTCACCTCCTAAGAGGCTGACCCTGATGAGGAGAGGGAGTCCAGGGGTTTAGGAGACTTGCGTGGCTTTTGGGGCAGGGGGGAGCTTCCCTTTGCCAGAGTCCTTGGAGTGACCCTTGTAGGGGCAGGCTTTCTTGGGCTTAAAAGGAGATCTTTTGCACTTGTTGCGTTTTAATTCCCATAAGATCTCCTTAAGGTCCTCCATGTGAGGATCTGGGGCCGGGGATGGGGCACACGGGGAGCTTACAATTGGTGCGGGCGTCTGGTCCGCTGCTGCACCCGTTTGCTGCCACTGCCGCCAACCTCCTGGTGGTGGCCATCTCGTGCTGGCTGCTGCTCCTTTTAGTTTCGTTTTCTCCTGCCGCCACTTGTCTGGGCGGCCGGGGGAGGAGCAAGCCAATTCCTCACCTGCTGCTGCACGGGCTGTTGGAGCCGGCAGCAGGTTTCAGGTCTTCTCCTGGGCTCAGGCAGGGTGAGAGCAGGCTCAGCCGCTGCCACACTCAGGCAGCGAGTCCTCCTGGGGATCCGCTGCACGGTCGGGCCCCTGCTGGGGGTTAGGGGCCAGGGACTTGCCTGGAGACCACGCTCCGTTGGATGGCGGCTCCGCTTATGCTGAGGCGGCCAGTCTCCTTTTTGGCCCTTTTGGGCTCTAGCAGGGGGAGAGGTCCCAGGGGACCAAAAGGTAGAACCCCTGCTGGGAAACTGCTACGCCCACTCTGCGGGGCCCCCACACCAGCTGGGGAGGGGGCACCCAGGGTGCAATCCTCCTATCCCTTTCTAAGGAAGGGGGGTGAACAGGGAGGGAATTCCTCCCTCCCTGGCACCTGGAGGCTTTTTTGAAGATTTTCCTGGCTGCCTGTAGCTCTTCTGCCTCAGAGGCAGCTAGCCTGCATCCTAACTGTGTGGAGGCAGACAAACAACTGGAGCTGAGAGGCTAGATCCCCACTGAGCATGCTCATGGGGAAAAAAAAAAAATCAGGAAGTCTGCCTCCTACTATCCGTGGCGGGGATCTAACCCTACAGTTTTTACTGGTCGTTCAAGGAGGATCTCCCAGGAGAAAAGGGGTTTAATTATAAACCATTTTTCAACGTTAATTATCTCATTCGTTAATACTGCTTAATGCACTGCAGTTTCAAAGCATTTCAGAAACACTTGTTTACTAAAGTAAAAGTTCTAAGAGCAGAGTGGCTTTTCTTGCAAATGATGTCCAATCATTAGCACACAACATCTACATCCACAAATGACAGCAAGAGGGGGATGAAAGCAATTGTGGCCTGTATGTAGTTTAGCACAGGCAGAACTTTACAGCACTGGAACCCGAGTTATAGGTGCAAACACCAGATGTGTTTGGTTATATTCTGGGTCTGAGTATCTTCACATCTTTTGGTCATACCAGTCAGATATTTGTTTAGTGCTTTTATTTACACTCACCATTCACTGAAAAGGAATTTTCAATCCTGTGGATGTTAATGTAAAACTGCATATTCAGCTAATGTTAATCTAAAACCGGACATTATAAAATGCAATTAGGTTCAAAAGTGATTTGGAACTTTATCTGAATGACCTTTCTACACTTATAGTGTTGTTTAAAATGTCTGATATTTATGTTTTTTCAATCTACTGTCCCCTCCCAAGTTACTTTCCCCTAGCCACTCCCACTCAAGTTACTGCCTCCTCATATATGCCTGACTTGTATTTGAACACTCTACAGGTCTGACCTGCTCCATACCGGAGGAAGGGTCCTGTATGGCCAAAAGCTTGCATAATCCCACCAACTACAGTTGGTCCAATAAAAGATCTCACCTGAACTAACTTTGTCTCCATCTCTTTCTAAATTTTGTCATTCTATTAATAGAGCAATTCACAATTAAATAAAGTCAAAGAACAAGACCCACAGTTTAGCAATGCTTTCCTAAAGCTTTGCCCAAACAAGGACTATGTTGACGATTTGTTAGGAGGTTAAGGCTACCTGCACTATCAGCCTGTAACATTGCAGCCGCTGTGTGTGAAAGGGGGATGGGGAGAGACAGAGGGTGTTTTCAGACAAGCACATTACCCACTGGTTACCTTGGGTAACCAGTGCGGAAGAGCTTGTCTGAACACACCCAGAGACAGAGGATGTTCTTAAACAAGATGCTACCCCACATAGCCACTAAGGAGCTATGAAGCCCACCACCCATCTAAAGGTGGAGGAGGGGATGCGTGCTCCCCTGAGCCACGGAGCACCCACTCATGGCCAAGCATGGAGCACTGGCAGGAAATCCGGAGTTCTCCGTGCAGGGCAAGCCAATTAGCTCCATGGCCACAGGTAGCCACAATGCCCCTGCCCGTATGAACTGGAGTGGCCAGTCATGCCAGCAGACCAGTCCATCACTCATAGGCACTGCTAGTGGGGGACACAGCCTTTGCAAGTCACAAGAACTGGCTGGGAGCACTGGGGACCCTGGGTTCCACAGCACTCATGCTGGGGATATGTCAATTGCAAAGGCCAGCTCGGTGCGCCTCCCCCTGCTCCATGGTCCTTGACAGAAGGAGCGCATAGCAGCTTGCCTCCATATCTGGGGTAGTCACGCTAGCAGCTGCATATCTGAAGCCCTCCCCATGCACGCTACCTGAGTGCATGCTCCGTGGCGGCCACAGACACCACCCCCTTCGCCTTGCTCATTGCTCATTGAAAAGCACCTAGAGGAAAAGAGAGTGTGCGCTTTCAAACAAGGGCATTACCCAACCAGTACTCATTGGTTAACAGGTTAGCAGGGGGCGGGGAGGTCACACAAGCACAGTGGGTACTGGGTGGGGAGACACTTGTCTGAAAACACCCAGAGTGACTGACCTGGAAGGTACTCCGTCCCAATGACCTGGCACAGCAGGGAAGCGCAAAAGGGTCCTGTGAGCCTCCTAATGTGGGAATGTTTGATGGACACACAATCGTCACCATTCAAAAAAGGGGGACATGTTATAATTTTTATGTTCATCTAAACATAACATCTTCAGGAACTGGGGGGGCTCCTTACATATAAAACACAGGACATATGGGCATTGCAGATGTTCAGTATCCGAAAGCCCATCTCCTCCCTCTTGTCCCTTCAGGGCTTCTGAGGTCAGCCAGGAGCACCCTCTTGTAGGTAGCATCTGCCTATGGAGTTTTTAGTTAGGGTACAAGACAACCATTCTTGGCAGCTGCTCCACAATTATGGAACTCCCTCCCCTTGGAGGTTCCTTTATGCCAGAGCCTATTGATCTTCCAGAAACATTTTAAATCCTTTGTATTTGGTCAGGCATTTGGCAGACAGGGATAAGGGGTGGGCCACATTTGAAGCCCTGTGTGCTTTCCACCCTCGTGTTATCAAGTTTATTCATAAACCCCAGGCACTGGAGGCTCCTGCAAGCCACCCCCCTCCCCTGCACTATTTTGTTTCCGGCGCTGCACAGACGAGTCAGACACACACGCGCCTGTGCTCTACAGGCACGTGTCTTGCTTTTAGTCGCAGCAGGCAAATCTTGGCAAGGAGGCTCCCTGCGTGCACTCAGGGGGTGCATGGCGGGGGGAGCTAAGGAGCGCTAGGGCCCAGCCAACCTCGCACCGCGCTGCAGGGAGCCAAGAGTGAGAACTGCTCCTACCCGCCTCCGTCGGGCTCCCCGCCCCCCACTGACACCCCCAGCTTGGCCTCCCGTTCTCCCCTCTTCACCTCATGAACATCCAGGACATGGCGCCTCCGCACGGTGACCGGACCTAGCAAACGCCGACTGGTGGCAGGATACGAAGTCCCCGCGCTGCCTCAGGCACCTCACGCGGAACCGCCTTGCCTAGCACCTGCCTACACCAATCCGTGCATAAAACACCACTCACGCAAGCCAATGAGGAAAGGGTTGGGGTGAAGGGGCGGGACTTTTTCATTTTCCGTAGTCCCAGGAAAAAGCCGGATCCTCCATCCGGGTCTTTGCCGCTTTAACGCCTCCGTCCCTCGGTAGCGTTCTGTGGCGGGGGTCAAGCTGGTCCCCTCAGGAATGTGGCGGTAGCCGCCATGATGCTCATTGGCTCCTCTCTGGCGGGGGCATTGCGGCCCGGGCCGCGACCTAGTGTTAGTGTCACAAGATTTAGAGACTTCCGAAGATAAGCCCCTTGGGCCAGGGCGGGTCTTGCCTCGCATGATTGGTTACATCGCTGGCGCTGTAGAAATAACAATTTTCTGTGCCCGCTGGCTACCCTGTTTCACCCCTCCCACCCTAAAAGCTCAAGTTAAGTGCCCGCCAGCCGCGATTTCACTGGGGAGCAGTAACATGCAAATTCTACATACCCCACTGTCTAAGCTAGAGCCTGGGCTTTGGAAATAAACTGGCTTTTTATTATTATTTTAAACGAGATTTAAAATGAAGTCAGTTACACAATTTAGTCTCTTGTATAAACCTGAGGTGATCCACTGACCTTCCATTTTCCTAGTTCATCAGAAACAACTAGCTGCTCTTTTCAATACATTCACTAAAGAAGGGCTGTGTATTGTCTACAAAAAAACAAGTGGCTATGCTGCTGTAACTTAGGCTTCATAACATATGGGTCACAGCAAACCACCTTGGCTTTTCACAAGTGGCTCACCTACGGAAATAGAAAATGAAGGACAGGCTGATATGAGACTGGAGAAGACATCCAGAGTTTGAAACACTTCGTGCAGTGGTTCCCAAAGTTTTGCCAGTGTGACCCCATTTTGAGATTTAAATATAATTCCATGACACCAGATGAAATCAAAGATATGCAAGGTATCCAAGTAAAATATCAGTGAGATCATAATCCCATCTGCAGAAGGTGCAACCCAATTTGGGATCCCAGCCCACAGTTTGGGAATCTCTGGCCATTTTTAGACTGACGCTCCGTACGTGAGCACCAGCACACTTCTGGTGAGAGGGGGAGAAAAAACAAAAAAAGAAAAGAGTGTGTATATGTAGCCACGCACCACCCACACAATGCAACTGGGAAAAGCCTGAGTTGCTCCGTACAGGGGCATGGGTGGATGGTGCATGGGTCACAGGAGCGCGCCTCTGCCCACCCAAGATGCGGGGACCAACGTGGGTTCATCCCTTCTAAAAGCGGCCTCTGATCTAGATACAACTCTAGAGGAACAGCCTGTATCACAGAAATCAAACAAGATGACCAACTTGTGCATCAACCTTTAATGTTGCTTTTTATGTTGCAATACAAATGTTGCAGTGTTGTACGTTTGTATTATTGAGTGTAAATAAACGTCCATTGGCGTACTCTGGAGTACTGAGGACGCTTTTAAACGATCCTGCTCACAAGCGGGATCGTTTAATCTGCTGCATCTCCCCCCCCGCCTTCCTTTCTAGGACGAATCTGATGTTCAGAAGAGCTTCAGACCCGTCTCAGAGACAATGGGTGCATGCGCGTCCTTGTGCGCGTGCGCACTCTAAAATAGGACCTGGAAGTGCGGCTTAAAGCCGGCACTTCGGGGATCTGCATCGTAGGGGGCAGGATCGCCAGGCCGCTCTAACGCGGGGAAGATCCGGCTTCAAAGCAGGGTAGACGTTTAAACGAGCACAAAGAAAGGCGGCTAATCAAAGGCCCTGAGTTTTGACCACCAGATGTCCTCACTAATTCATTCAGGACACCAAAGTGCACCAAAAATTATTACTGCTTTTGCGTGTACTTACTATATTTGCAATAGCTTTGCCTCCAAGCCTCAGTCATAAACCAGAACCCCTACTGTACTTAGTAGTATACAAACACATAACATAAAGATGGCTCTTCCTAAATTTTATACATAAGACTGGTAGACAAGACAGGCAACTAAAAGGAGCACAAAAAAACAATGAAGCTATTTGTCAGATTTAAGTTTGATTCATTTTTTAAAACATTATATTTACGCTTAATCTTCCTAACCTTAAACAATATTTCCCCCCCAAACCCCCATCCCAAAAAGGGCTGTCACAAGGGTAAAATAAAACTACATCCCTGGGCACCCATAGATAAACAGACAAATAAGACAAACCTCCACTATTAAAGTCCGTAGGAGTTTTGCCGCTTGGGTCTTGGTGGAGGATTACACCAATAGTATGGTCAGAGCGAGGCCATTTTTAAATGAGCATGGCTGGGGAGGCAGATGGGGACTGCCCACCCATGTGGGGTGAGTGGGAAGGAAGGGATTCAAACGGGCCAGGGATGCGGGTGTGCTCCTACCCACGCACGTTAGCCTTCACCCACACGGAGCAGTCCAGATTTTTCTCTGATGCTCCATGAGTGGGTGGTGTGTGGGTCACGGGAGCACACCTCCCCCACACACACACCTCCTTCAGATGGGCATTTGAATGCATGTGGGATAGGTGGGCCTGCGTGGTTGTCTCTTGTTTAAAAACAGCCAGAAATGCATTTAGGATCTGATCTAACACCCACTAAAGTCAATGGAAAATCTGCCTTTTATTTCAGTGGACACTGACTCATGCCCATAATCCTTTTCTCTCTTCTGACTTTTCCTGGATTTCTCATATTCTCTTGAATTTCTTGTTCCTAAGGAGAATGATGTAATTTACAAGAATCCTTTCCTACTCTGCTGTAAAATACTAGACGTTTTCACATGCCAATTTTAATTCTATTTTCGTTAGACTCCATGTATAATCTACCTTATCCTTTGGACATCAATGTTCTACTTCTTACACCAGTATTACTCCTCTGCTGAGGACCAGCAAAAATAGTCCTTGTAGGGCTATTTCTTATTAGAGGAGAAATCAGCAATGCAAAGTTAAAATGTTTTCAGGGAATGTAACTGGTTTATTTACATCAGGATTAGTTCTTCTTGCCCTTATCCCAGGGGTGGGAAACCTTTTTCCCTCCCAGGAGCTACTTTGAACATTATGACAAGTAAGGGTATTTTCAGACGTGACGGGGCCAATTGACCCCGTCACGGAACCAATCTGTTGATCCCCCACCGGGGCCACCGCGTCACAGCCTAACAGACGTACCGGGGGCTCCCGGCGGGGAATCGGGGAGGGGGCGGGGTCGCGCGGCGCAGCATGCAGCCGCACGGCCCTGCCCCCCCCCACGCTCCCCTGCCCCCCCCCACGCTCCCCCTCCGGGGGGACGGGCGTGCGCCACGGCCAATGCGGCCGCAGCGCCCGCCCGAATTGACCACGGGCCGGAATCCCTGCGGGGATTCTGGGCCATGGCCGCCGTTCAGACGTGACGGCTTGGTTCATCGCGGCGGGGAATCGCCTTCACCACGCGATCACCGCCGGTTCAGCCGATCGCGTGGNAAAATGAAGGACAGGCTGATATGAGACTGGAGAAGACATCCAGAGTTTGCAACACTTCGTGCAGTGGTTCCCAAAGTTTTGCCAGTGTGACCCCATTTTGAGATTTAAATATAATTCCATGACACCAGATGAAATCAAAGATATGCAAGGTATCCAAGTAAAATATCAGTGAGATCATAATCCCATCTGCAGAAGGTGCAACCCAATTTGGGATCCCAGCCCACAGTTTGGGAATCTCTGGCCATTTTTAGACTGACGCTCCGTACGTGAGCACCAGCACACTTCTGGTGAGTGGGGGGGAGCATTCACATGACGGGATGGGTGTGTGTCTGTAGCCACGCACCACCCACACAATGCAACTGGGAAAAGCCTGAGTTGCTCCGTACAGGGGCATGGGTGGATGGTGCATGGGTCACAGGAGCGCGCCTCTGCCCACCCAAGATGTGGGGACCAACGTGGGTTCATCCCGTCTAAAAGCGGCCTCTGATCTAGATACAACTCTAGAGGAACAGCCTGTATCACAGAAATCAAACAAGATGACCAACTTGTGCATCAACCTTTAATGTTGCTTTTTATGTTGCAATACAAATGTTGCAGTGTTGTACGTTTGTATTATTGAGTGTAAATAAACGTCCATTGGCGTACTCTGGAGTACTGAGGACGCTTTTAAACGATCCTGCTCACAAGCGGGATCGTTTAATCTGCTGCATCTCCCCCCCCGCCTTCCTTTCTAGGACGAATCTGATGTTCAGAAGAGCTTCAGACCCGTCTCAGAGACAATGGGTGCATGCGCGTCCTTGTGCGCGTGCGCACTCTAAAATAGGACCTGGAAGTGCGGCTTAAAGCCGGCACTTCGGGGATCTGCATCGTAGGGGGCAGGATCGCCAGGCCGCTCTAACGCGGGGAAGATCCGGCTTCAAAGCAGGGTAGACGTTTAAACGAGCACAAAGAAAGGCGGCTAATCAAAGGCCCTGAGTTTTGACCACCAGATGTCCTCACTAATTCATTCAGGACACCAAAGTGCACCAAAAATTATTACTGCTTTTGCGTGTACTTACTATATTTGCAATAGCTTTGCCTCCAAGCCTCAGTCATAAACCAGAACCCCTACTGTACTTAGTAGTATACAAACACATAACATAAAGATGGCTCTTCCTAAATTTTATACATAAGACTGGTAGACAAGACAGGCAACTAAAAGGAGCACAAAAAAACAATGAAGCTATTTGTCAGATTTAAGTTTGATTCATTTTTTAAAACATTATATTTACGCTTAATCTTCCTAACCTTAAACAATATTTCCCCCCCAAACCCCCATCCCAAAAAGGGCTGTCACAAGGGTAAAATAAAACTACATCCCTGGGCACCCATAGATAAACAGACAAATAAGACAAACCTCCACTATTAAAGTCCGTAGGAGTTTTGCCGCTTGGGTCTTGGTGGAGGATTACACCAATAGTATGGTCAGAGCGAGGCCATTTTTAAATTAGCATGGCTGGGGAGGCAGATGGGGACTGCCCACCCATGTGGGGTGAGTGGGAAGGAAGGGATTCAAACGGGCCAGGGATGCGGGTGTGCTCCTACCCACGCACGTTAGCCTTCACCCACACGGAGCAGTCCAGATTTTTCTCTGATGCTCCATGAGTGGGTGGTGTGTGGGTCACGGGAGCACACCTCCCCCACACACACACCTCCTTCAGATGGGCATTTGAATGCATGTGGGATAGGTGGGCCTGCGTGGTTGTCTCTTGTTTAAAAACAGCCAGAAATGCATTTAGGATCTGATCTAACACCCACTAAAGTCAATGGAAAATCTGCCTTTTATTTCAGTGGACACTGACTCATGCCCATAATCCTTTTCTCTCTTCTGACTTTTCCTGGATTTCTCATATTCTCTTGAATTTCTTGTTCCTAAGGAGAGTGATGTAATTTACAAGAATCCTTTCCTACTCTGCTGTAAAATACTAGACGTTTTCACATGCCAATTTTAATTCTATTTTCGTTAGACTCCATGTATAATCTACCTTATCCTTTGGACATCAATGTTCTACTTCTTACACCAGTATTACTCCTCTGCTGAGGACCAGCAAAAATAGTCCTTGTAGGGCTATTTCTTATTAGAGGAGAAATCAGCAATGCAAAGTTAAAATGTTTTCAGGGAATGTAACTGGTTTATTTACATCAGGATTAGTTCTTCTTGCCCTTATCCCAGGGGTGGGAAACCTTTTTCCCTCCCAGTGTCAGGATCCGCGGCGCCGGTGCTCAGCGCCGCGGTACACAGCAGGGAGGCGAGCGGCGGCAGAGCCCGCCAGACGAAGAAGCCCCCAGCCCCATAGGAAGGGCAGCCCCGCGCACACAACCTGAGGCCAGGGAAGAGCGGGGGGAAGCCACACACCCCAGCACGGAGAAACCCCTCCCCAGCTGTAGTGACAGCACAGGGGGCCCGCCCGCGTCACAGGAGGGCGGGGCCCCTCCACAGACAGCGGAAGCGGCGCCACGCACAGTGCGCCGCTCCGCAAGACTAGCACGCCAGAAAGAGGGCGGGGCAAGCCCTTTATAGACCAGGCTGGCTGGGGCGTTCAGGGCTGGTGATTGAACGCAGACCGGCCGCCTGGAAGAGAAGCTAAGTGTGACTCAGAGTGTTTTTGTATACGGTTGTTGTGCCTTACTTCCCTAGTGTGAGTGCTTGTGTGAGACAGCGAGAGTGTGTGAGCGAACGCTAGCCCTGGTTCCTGTGGTGCCTCCGCCCCCTCCCTCAGGATCCCCC
>QEPC01010046.1:1053936-1076818 GCA_003113815.1 Sphenodon punctatus | reverse complement strand
GCCGTTCAGACGTGACGGCTTGGTTCATCGCGGCGGGGAATCGCCTTCACCACGCGATCACCGCCGGTTCAGCCGATCGCGTGGTGAATGTGATTCCCCGCCGCGATTGACCGTGGTGAACATCTGGGGGGGAACATTCGTTTCCCCCATCAGGCGTTACGCAGTCACAACCACCACAGGGAATTGACTGTGGTTGACTGTGATCTCATAACGTCTGAAAATACCCTAAGTTCCATGAGCTGGATAGGAGTTAGGGGCAGGAGGCTTATGGGGTGTGCTCAGAATGGGGAAGATAAGGGAGGGTCCAAATCATGAATCCATGCCATTGATCTATCCCCTTTCCCTGAGTGCATGCCTTCATGTCTGCTCCCTTCCCTTGAATTCACTCTTTTAGTGCTTGAGGATTGTAAATGGATCTATGGGCCAAATCCAGGAATTGGAAAGGAGCCAAATAAAAAACATTGTGGGACAGATTTGGCCCACAAGCTGAAGACTCCCCACTCCTGCCTTAAACAGTGGTGGTCAAAAACTGCACATGGGCAGTCTCTTTTTGTTGACAAAATCTCAAACCAAGCCAAGTTCTCTGGAAACAATAATCTGAACCGATAGACGATTCTAACAAGGCAACAAAACCTTCCTACAATTGTCCATAGTTCTCCAGTAAATCCACATCACAAAGTAAACAATGTGGCATTTATTCAGACTGCCTGCCCACTTTGTCAGGGCGAGCCTTAAAATAGCCTGTCCCATGGCCTACAACTGAAGGGGGCCTCGCAGGAAGCCCAATCCTGGTAGCCTCCGGACCAGTTGCTCCAGAGGCCATGGGACAGGCTATTTTCTGAGTGACCTTTTCCACACCTGCAACTTTCAGCCCCTGCCACCCTTCCCCTCGCTTTCAGTAAATAATCAATTCCCAAACCTCCCTGGCAGAGGGGGGGCGGGGTGCATGCATGCATGTATAAGGGAGAGAGAGAGTGTGTGTGTGCACGCACGCATGTGGGGAAACCTGGGTGTGCGTGTGCACTGCCAATAGTTAAAGAGGTATAGTTATGAAGGGTGAAGCCATGGGGTGGGGGGGTACATTTTTTTCACCCTGGGTCCTGCAATTCTAAAGCTGGCTCTGCACTTGCTTACATGCTAGGGAAAAATTGTTTTTCAATGTGTATAACAATGCCATCTTGGACTCCTGCTATAAAAGCTACCATTTCAAAGAATCATTCTGAAGTGTTACTGATTTTTTTATCATTCTTTTTAATAAAGGAAAAAAAGAATACTACCCTTCATATAGACCTCAAGATGTGGTTACAGATGTTTGAGAACTTTATTATTACTTTTATTTTACAGATGAGAAAAACAAGGCAATTAAATATGACCAAAGTCACACAAGGGAAAGTCTGGAACATAGTCTATATTTCCTAACTCCCAGATCATACTGTCTGAAATCGGCATATAAATTTCATTTTTATTTTTGGTCAGTTTAAGCATTTTAATTTTTAATGTAGGTAGCAGTTAAACTCAGGATGCAATCTTCCACCATTCAAGTCAATGGGAGTTTTGCCATTGACTGCAGTGAGTGGAGGATTGTGTTCTCTGTAACAGTTTATGATACTGATGTTTCTTCTGAAAGGAGTTCAGTTCCAAAGGCTTTCAGATCAAGTCTAATTAATTAACGGATCAGAAACGAGCTTTTGAAATGTCACGTGTCAGCAAGTGTAGCCATATTGCCCTACAGAGAACTTAATGAAATGTATCATATGATACTCAGCTGAAGACTCTGGTGACTTATCTTTATTAAAATAATTTAGCAGCATATGCCCAACACAGTGGAGATGATAACTACAACTTTTGTTTCTATAGAGAGGTTTCCTTATAAAAAGACAAACGATAAGGGGGGGAGGGGGGAGAGAGAGCATATTATCGGCATTTGAAAATGTTTTAGATTCTAGGTATGTGTCAGTGACAATTATAAAGGCATACAATGGTAAAATTTCATTTCATCTTAAGTATGCACACTGGGTGAGACCACATGAGTTGTGGTGGCCCAATTCCCATGTGGTCTCATGACGAGCAATTGCCGAGCTCCCACCACAACTGGGGTGGGCTGCAGTGCTGGCCACATGAGCACGCACCGAGCACTGGGCACCACCTGCTGCGAGCCGAATGGGTGCAAGTTGGGCATACAGGCCTGACCAACATCCCGTCCCCAGCCATGACTTGGGTGCGCGCAATGGCCAACAGCACCCGCAGCTCAAAGCCCTGCAGAGGTGCCCCCCATGTGGTGGAGCAAGCGTGGCCCCGCCACATGAGCAGCCCCGCATTTAAGTTCCTGGATTCAAAAAATACGAACTACACTGTCTCAGCCTCTGAGTGGTTGAAAAAGAACTGATTATTTTTTTATATTTTATTTTATTTTTGGCAGTATTTTCATTTTTTGTTGCTACTAGAATTGAAATGAACAGATATAGCTAGAGCTGAGCCTATGGTTTCAATCATGAAGTCACAAGTAGTTCCATGGACTTCAATGTGACTAGTAAAGAGTTGTGTAGAGAAAGTAAGGTTGGCATGTTGGTTCCAAATATAGACAATGAAGACAAAGTTATGATTTCAGAATTGCAACCTGTACTCCTAGGTCCCAATCTTGAATACACAGTTACCTAGTTGCTTACTTCTTACACATTGTGAGCAGTCCCATGAACTTCAAATGAGGCAATTTGCAGCCCTTGATCCTGAAAACACTTGCATTCCTATAGTACATTCAAAATTAGTTTATCTTGATCCCAGCAGGGGCAGCCCCTAAACCTGGAACTGCCTCCCTGAACACATTCATTCTGATCCTTCCCAACCTTCAAATCCCCCAGAAAAACCTCTCCCATCAAGCTTTCCTAGCTCCTTGCCCCTATAGACTGCTCACTGATGTTCTCTCTACTGTCCTTTCATTTCAGACCAGGTTCCCTGCCTTTTCCCAAGCTAACCATTGGATAGACGCCAATGGGTTTTTCTCATCCATGGCCGACAGGCCGGCTGGTTTTTTTGAGAGGGGGTGGCGGGGGTGGTGGTGTCCATGCACCACCGCCACGCCGCTTTAGAGCTGCCCTGCCAGCCCTGGTCCTGGGCCGGCTCACCCTGACGTTGCCTTGCCAGCACCACATGCCAAACATCACGTTGTCACGTGGTGCGAGAGAGGTGTTCAGGCGGCGCTGGCCGGCGGCAGCATCAGAGGAGTGACCAAGAGCGAGCAGAACGCAGCGGACGACGGACTCCAGACTCCGCGAGCGAGCTCATCCGGTTCCGGCAACAGAGGAGAGGACACTCAGGAACAGCATCAGCGCGGCAGTACCTGAGGTAAATTGCTGGTGCTACAGAAAGAAAGAAAGAAAGAAAGAAAGGCAAGCATTTTGTCTGAACGTGCCCTCAGTGTTTGTAGGATCAGGCCTGTCTCAACTAAGCACATATGTGCATATACCAAGTCACAGATGCACTCTAGAACTGGCCAAAATATGCAAACTGAAATTTAAAATTTAAAAATATTGAATATGAATTTTCAATATTTGTCTAAAATTCTATTGGAAATTAAATTTTGGCAGCTGTAGTATGCAGAGCCAGCCTATAGGATTTGCAGGGCCTAGCAAAAATAAAATGTGGGGCCCCCATGGCCCTCTCCATAATTCCATCCCTTTAGCAATTGGCAGTTAGGTGTTTGCTTACAAACAAACAAAAAAAAAAGAGGTGTCATAAGTTTTCACACATGCAGACGTGCACGCAGAGTCTTTCCCATGAACATACACGCGCACAAGCTCTCTCTTGCTCTCTCCCTTTCACACATACAAAACTCAGGCAAGAGGGTTTCAGAGATTGGTGATTTGTTGGGGGAGTGGGGCCAGGAAGCAGTCATCCCAGGGGCTGAGAGTCATGGGTGGGGAGACGGCTCCACAGATAAAGCTTGTCTCAGGGCCTCAGGAATACTGGACCTGAGGCTACCAGGACTGACCTGCCTGTGGGGCCGCCTCTGACTGCAGGGCCAGGCCATGGCCTCTACTAGTCCTGCATAAACCCACCCCCATCCCCAGGTAATACAGCCATGCTACAGAAAGACACAAATCATTAAGTTATAAGCTTCACCCCAAGCTAATGAGAAAACTCCCAATTGACTTTAATGATGCAGGCTCCGGGCTTAAGAGAGAACAGTATGTACACACCGATTTGCACGATGACACCCACGAAGTACAAGATGCACTCCCACGAACAGACAACGCTGACCTGCACACACGTATGTTCAACCACTCTTTAATAGATAGATGGACACATAGATACAAATGGTTATAACACACCAGTGTGTGTGCAGAAAGGTTTGCACACCCTTACCCGCAACGAGGTGCATAANTTTTCCTTTTCTTAAGAATCTCCTATTGTGAATCTTTTAAAGACCAAATGTCAATTGTGGAAATGTCTCTTTCAGAACCTCCTTTGTGTTTCTCTTGTTGCCCTTTGAAAGGAGATCTTCTTGTTGGCTGCAAAAACAAATTGGTCTTGTTCTGCTTGAAATATCTGGTCATAAACCAGGATCTGACTCTGCTGGATTTTGAACGTGCCTTAATTTTGCACATTGATAATGTTACCCCTACAGAAATTGCATTTTGTGCTGGATTTATAGCAGTCTCAACAGATTTAGATGTGTTAATCCTGAAACTAGAACCAGTTGAGAGAGACGCTTCTAATACTGACCCATATACTTACAAAATCAGTGCCCCAGAAAAGTTCACAGATGAAGGTAAATATGGAATACAGTTTTCCTTTTCTTAAGAATCTCCTATTGTGAATCTTTTAAAGACCAAATGTCAATTGTGGAAATGTCTCTTTCAGAACCTCCTTTGTGTTTCTCTTGTTGCCCTTTGAAAGGAGATCTTCTTGTTGGCTGCAAAAACAAATTGGTCTTGTTCTGCTTGAAATATCTGGTCATAAACCAGGATCTGACTCTGCTGGATTTTGAACGTGCCTTAATTTTGCACATTGATAATGTTACCCCTACAGAAATTGCATTTTGTGCTGGATTTATAGCAGTCTCAACAGATTTAGATGTGTTAATCCTGAAACTAGAACCAGTTGAGAGAGACGCTTCTAATACTGACCCATATACTTACAAAATCAGTGCCCCAGAAAAGTTCACAGATGAAGGTAAATATGGAATACAGTTTTCCTTTTCTTAAGAATCTCCTATTGTGAATCTTTTAAAGACCAAATGTCAATTGTGGAAATGTCTCTTTCAGAACCTCCTTTGTGTTTCTCTTGTTGCCCTTTGAAAGGAGATCTTCTTGTTGGCTGCAAAAACAAATTGGTCTTGTTCTGCTTGAAATATCTGGTCATAAACCAGGATCTGACTCTGCTGGATTTTGAACGTGCCTTAATTTTGCACATTGATAATGTTACCCCTACAGAAATTGCATTTTGTGCTGGATTTATAGCAGTCTCAACAGATTTAGATGTGTTAATCCTGAAACTAGAACCAGTTGAGAGAGACGCTTCTAATACTGACCCATATACTTACAAAATCAGTGCCCCAGAAAAGTTCACAGATGAAGGTAAATATGGAATACAGTTTTCCTTTTCTTAAGAATCTCCTATTGTGAATCTTTTAAAGACCAAATGTCAATTGTGGAAATGTCTCTTTCAGAACCTCCTTTGTGTTTCTCTTGTTGCCCTTTGAAAGGAGATCTTCTTGTTGGCTGCAAAAACAAATTGGTCTTGTTCTGCTTGAAATATCTGGTCATAAACCAGGATCTGACTCTGCTGGATTTTGAACGTGCCTTAATTTTGCACATTGATAATGTTACCCCTACAGAAATTGCATTTTGTGCTGGATTTATAGCAGTCTCAACAGATTTAGATGTGTTAATCCTGAAACTAGAACCAGTTGAGAGAGACGCTTCTAATACTGACCCATATACTTACAAAATCAGTGCCCCAGAAAAGTTCACAGATGAAGGTAAATATGGAATACAGTTTTCCTTTTCTTAAGAATCTCCTATTGTGAATCTTTTAAAGACCAAATGTCAATTGTGGAAATGTCTCTTTCAGAACCTCCTTTGTGTTTCTCTTGTTGCCCTTTGAAAGGAGATCTTCTTGTTGGCTGCAAAAACAAATTGGTCTTGTTCTGCTTGAAATATCTGGTCATAAACCAGGATCTGACTCTGCTGGATTTTGAACGTGCCTTAATTTTGCACATTGATAATGTTACCCCTACAGAAATTGCATTTTGTGCTGGATTTATAGCAGTCTCAACAGATTTAGATGTGTTAATCCTGAAACTAGAACCAGTTGAGAGAGACGCTTCTAATACTGACCCATATACTTACAAAATCAGTGCCCCAGAAAAGTTCACAGATGAAGGTAAATATGGAATACAGTTTTCCTTTTCTTAAGAATCTCCTATTGTGAATCTTTTAAAGACCAAATGTCAATTGTGGAAATGTCTCTTTCAGAACCTCCTTTGTGTTTCTCTTGTTGCCCTTTGAAAGGAGATCTTCTTGTTGGCTGCAAAAACAAATTGGTCTTGTTCTGCTTGAAATATCTGGTCATAAACCAGGATCTGACTCTGCTGGATTTTGAACGTGCCTTAATTTTGCACATTGATAATGTTACCCCTACAGAAATTGCATTTTGTGCTGGATTTATAGCAGTCTCAACAGATTTAGATGTGTTAATCCTGAAACTAGAACCAGTTGAGAGAGACGCTTCTAATACTGACCCATATACTTACAAAATCAGTGCCCCAGAAAAGTTCACAGATGAAGGTAAATATGGAATACAGTTTTCCTTTTCTTAAGAATCTCCTATTGTGAATCTTTTAAAGACCAAATGTCAATTGTGGAAATGTCTCTTTCAGAACCTCCTTTGTGTTTCTCTTGTTGCCCTTTGAAAGGAGATCTTCTTGTTGGCTGCAAAAACAAATTGGTCTTGTTCTGCTTGAAATATCTGGTCATAAACCAGGATCTGACTCTGCTGGATTTTGAACGTGCCTTAATTTTGCACATTGATAATGTTACCCCTACAGAAATTGCATTTTGTGCTGGATTTATAGCAGTCTCAACAGATTTAGATGTGTTAATCCTGAAACTAGAACCAGTTGAGAGAGACGCTTCTAATACTGACCCATATACTTACAAAATCAGTGCCCCAGAAAAGTTCACAGATGAAGGTAAATATGGAATACAGTTTTCCTTTTCTTAAGAATCTCCTATTGTGAATCTTTTAAAGACCAAATGTCAATTGTGGAAATGTCTCTTTCAGAACCTCCTTTGTGTTTCTCTTGTTGCCCTTTGAAAGGAGATCTTCTTGTTGGCTGCAAAAACAAATTGGTCTTGTTCTGCTTGAAATATCTGGTCATAAACCAGGATCTGACTCTGCTGGATTTTGAACGTGCCTTAATTTTGCACATTGATAATGTTACCCCTACAGAAATTGCATTTTGTGCTGGATTTATAGCAGTCTCAACAGATTTAGATGTGTTAATCCTGAAACTAGAACCAGTTGAGAGAGACGCTTCTAATACTGACCCATATACTTACAAAATCAGTGCCCCAGAAAAGTTCACAGATGAAGGTAAATATGGAATACAGTTTTCCTTTTCTTAAGAATCTCCTATTGTGAATCTTTTAAAGACCAAATGTCAATTGTGGAAATGTCTCTTTCAGAACCTCCTTTGTGTTTCTCTTGTTGCCCTTTGAAAGGAGATCTTCTTGTTGGCTGCAAAAACAAATTGGTCTTGTTCTGCTTGAAATATCTGGTCATAAACCAGGATCTGACTCTGCTGGATTTTGAACGTGCCTTAATTTTGCACATTGATAATGTTACCCCTACAGAAATTGCATTTTGTGCTGGATTTATAGCAGTCTCAACAGATTTAGATGTGTTAATCCTGAAACTAGAACCAGTTGAGAGAGACGCTTCTAATACTGACCCATATACTTACAAAATCAGTGCCCCAGAAAAGTTCACAGATGAAGGTAAATATGGAATACAGTTTTCCTTTTCTTAAGAATCTCCTATTGTGAATCTTTTAAAGACCAAATGTCAATTGTGGAAATGTCTCTTTCAGAACCTCCTTTGTGTTTCTCTTGTTGCCCTTTGAAAGGAGATCTTCTTGTTGGCTGCAAAAACAAATTGGTCTTGTTCTGCTTGAAATATCTGGTCATAAACCAGGATCTGACTCTGCTGGATTTTGAACGTGCCTTAATTTTGCACATTGATAATGTTACCCCTACAGAAATTGCATTTTGTGCTGGATTTATAGCAGTCTCAACAGATTTAGATGTGTTAATCCTGAAACTAGAACCAGTTGAGAGAGACGCTTCTAATACTGACCCATATACTTACAAAATCAGTGCCCCAGAAAAGTTCACAGATGAAGGTAAATATGGAATACAGTTTTCCTTTTCTTAAGAATCTCCTATTGTGAATCTTTTAAAGACCAAATGTCAATTGTGGAAATGTCTCTTTCAGAACCTCCTTTGTGTTTCTCTTGTTGCCCTTTGAAAGGAGATCTTCTTGTTGGCTGCAAAAACAAATTGGTCTTGTTCTGCTTGAAATATCTGGTCATAAACCAGGATCTGACTCTGCTGGATTTTGAACGTGCCTTAATTTTGCACATTGATAATGTTACCCCTACAGAAATTGCATTTTGTGCTGGATTTATAGCAGTCTCAACAGATTTAGATGTGTTAATCCTGAAACTAGAACCAGTTGAGAGAGACGCTTCTAATACTGAACCATATACTTACAAAATCAGTGCCCCAGAAAAGTTCACAGATGAAGGTAAATATGGAATACAGTTTTCCTTTTCTTAAGAATCTCTGCGTTGGCCTGTGTTTAATATAAAAAAGGAATCCGGCAAGATGATTGCTCAGAAAAATGTTTTTCAGAACATCCAAAGATACAAGGTGCTTTCTAAGCGCTCAGGCAGGGACCACATCTAACTTGTCTTTTGTAAAGCGCCAGGTACATTGCTGGTGCTATATAAATGCTTATAATGATATGATTAATAATACAAAAAGCACTCGAGTTGCGTCACTAGAAAACTCCAGGAGGCAAATCCAGCCCGGGGTTTGTAATGTGGAAATGTTAACCTGTGCATTTTTGGCTGCAGCCCTGCAGGGGATTCGGTGCTGGTGCAAAGCTGGTAAATCCAACTTGGCATTCCCTAGAGAATTCTCACCAGAAACCCACGGGTTAACACTTCTATGTTACAAACCCTGTGCCTGATTTGCTTCCCAGAAACTTTCACAGAGGCAAATCAGGTGCATTTTGTAACGTGGGAAAGCGCCCACAATCTCAACTTGACTTGGATTTCTGTCTGAAAGTTTTGTACTCTCTTGCTATACGTAACATCTAAAAATGGCGATGTCCTAGTTCTGTAAACAGATGCTTGAGTTCACTGAGACTTGTAATATTCACCAAGTTCTCTTTGCATATGTTCCAGCAGGTTTGTGATTTATAACTTGCAAATACATTTTACTTTGCTCATTTGAAGGTACTTTGAATATAATCAGCACCAGCGTTTTCTGTTTGTAGGGAAGTAAATTTTCCCCTGGCTGAAAAGCCCTGCAAACATCAATATGGATGGGGGGGGGATCCAAATAAACCTTAATTTAAAAGGCATTTCAGAGCCAAAAGAAGGTTACAGGGGTAGAACTATCTGTTTCTAAGGTTTGTGTGTAGATGAGCTCTAAATCGGGGACGGGGAACCTTTTCCCTCTCACAGGCCACTTTAAAAACTAGTACAAGCTCCAAGGGGCACATAGAAGTTGGACAAAAGCTTGGGGGAGGAGGATCCAGATCATGGATGTGCCTCATGGTTCTGTCCCCTCTCCTTGTGTGCAGACCCTTATCTCTGCTCCCTTCCCCTGGGCTCAGTCTTTCAGTGCTTGGGGGTAGGAACGATCCAGGGGCCAGATCAGGAACTGGAAAAGGTCCACATAGAAACCTGCCGTTGGGTACATTTGGCCCAGGTACATTTGGCCCTCAGGCCTGACATTCCCCACTTCTGCCCTAAACTGAAACATTCAGCTGGGATTGAATGCCTGAGTGAGATCTTGGGGTTCCTTATTATCCGGAAAGTACTGCTCCAAAGCACACAGAAAATGACTAGAAATTGTCAACATCTGTAAGAAACCCCCTCTTCCCCCCCCCCCCAAAAAAGAGGAATGTGTCTCCTCATCTGAACAAACTAGAAAAACTTAGGGAAATGGTTAACTTAATCTTGTCTTTATATTTGAATACTTTTTTATATAACTCTGATTTCTAATAAAGCCCCTTCTAGACAATCTGAGACACTGCTTTTAAACGAGGAGCCCCGCATTGAGAGAAAAGGCGCATGGGGACTGTTTACATGCTCCCCGAGCTGCCGGAAGTGATGTGCTCCCTGTTGCCGACGGCAGCAGCTGGAGATGCGGTGCTTTGAAGAGGTGCGTTTTCAGGCTTTCAGAATGAGCCTCTTCATCTCCAGCCACTGCTGGCAATAGGGAGCACGTCGCTTCCAGCAGCGCGGGGAGCATGTAAACACTCCCCGCGCAGCTTTTTCTCTCAATGCGGGGCTCAGGAGGCACTTTTCAGCACCTCGTTTAAAAGCGGAGTTACAGGAAAATGCTTTACCAGCAAAGCTTATATCAGCACTAGGACACTGACAGAATGATAGCTTTAAAGGACTTGCACGTTTAACTGAAATAAGCTGGGTCAACATACAAATTTTACACCAGTAGAGCTAAGTGTTGTATTTCCCTTCTGGGTATACATGTTTCACATGAAAATATGTTGTGTACTCAAAAAATCATAAAACCTTTCTATTGCATTGGCCAACATATTAGTTGTCTGCCAGAACTCCAAAGAAACAGTGATTACAACATCTAAAATTAAGAATAACTAGTAATCTATAAAACCAAACCATCTTGACCCTCATTGTAACTCTATATAGATACCTTTGCTACTGTAGGTTGTTGCTAGGCTAATGTGGTGTGACACCCCCACCCCCGGTGTGTTGCTAGCACAATAGCAAAATGTTGCAGCACAGGAAGCTACCTGGGCAAGGGCTTGCTTTGTGAGTGTGCGGTTGGGGCACTCCTACCCAATCCCAAATAGTGACGTAGTGGGAAGGAAGAGCACTACAATTTCCAGTGTAAGTTGGGGTGGGAGGTTGGGGGTGAAGCCAAAACACCACTCTCACTGCAGAGATGCATGCCACCTGCTTGAAAAAAACGGAGCATTGTTTTGTTGTAAAGGTGTAAAAGATGAAGCTGTCTCCACGCTGGTTCCCCAGCTTGAAGCCGATGATTTTGTGATCTGTCAGAAGCCAGTGGAGCTCCTTGGGGAAGGGAGTAAAGAGTGTGGAATATTGATCTCCCTTGAATCAAAAGGGCTGGCAAATGAAGAATTTTTCCAAGTGCAGTATGTTCTGTATAGGTAAGAAACTTTGCATTTCTCACTGCTTAGTTTGTTGGTTCCTCAACTATAGACCTGGCAAGTGATTCTCCCAAATTGTCTTAGGGGGGAATTTTCTTACACAGGCATACAAGGGTAGAGCCTTATTGATTATATTGTGATAGATCCTAGATCATGGAGTCAACTGCATAGCTTATCTATTGTTGATCGGCCGGAAAGCGATCATAAACTCTTGAAGCTCCAGATAGAAGGGGGTGTGACTTTGCTTTATAAGTTCAACCAAGGGGTTGGGTCTGCAGGTGCCATGGTTTGTAAAAAAAAAAATGGGAACCTACAAAGCTATGTAGTGTGTTGTTCAACCAATGTCAATCTAGTGAACTTGAGTGTTTAACGGTGGCCTTTTTATCGGAGGCTGACAAGGCGGAAAGTATATATAAATTTGTTGAAATAATTGATTACCTCAAGGTTAAGGTATTACTTACTAAGGCTAGGACGCCCTCGAACCATAGTAAGTCCTGGTTCGATAATGATTGCAGGGACTTAGTCAGCGCTCTCTGCTGCGAAACAGTGGGTTAGGCTCCAACTTCCTATTACATTTCAAAAATATCAATATATGAGGCATCAGTATCGTGGACTGTTAAGACACAAGAAACAAGAATTTTATGCTAAAAGATGGGCCATGCTGGTGATTAAGGCACGGTCAGGGGATCACGGGCTTTTGGCGACTGTTGAATCGCCTTATGTCCCCTAGGAGTATGCAGAGCGCCATTCCTGTATCGGAGGACGATTGACGGTTGTTTTTTGGAGCCTTGTATTTGGCAAAGTCCTTACCAATGGATGATTTGCGAACTGCTGAAGCTGACCAATGCTATGTTATAACTCATGAAATTCGGTTTCATGAAACCGATCTGGTAAAAAAATCAGTGCCTTAAAGGTCAGTAAAGCTCCAGGCCCAGACTATATTTCAACTGATATTCTATTAGCGGCCCCTCAGTGGTGGGCTCATATTCTTGTTAAATTGTATACTTCCATAGTCCAAGGTTAAGGGGTTCCTACAATTTGGAGAGAGAGCTGGATTGTTCCCATATATAAAAAGGGGGAGAGAACTGCACCAGGCAGCTATAGGTCAATTAGCCTCCTGTCAGTAGCTAGCAAATTATTTGCTTCCACCCTGGTTCAACATCTCCAGGAGTGGGTAGATGCCTAGAGGATTATACCTGAGGAGCAATATGGATTTAGATCAAATAGATCCACAATGGAAAGTGCCTTTTATTGTGTCACACGTGGTTACCAAATATTCAAGGATCAGGAAGGGAAAGATCTATTTGGCCTTGGCAGACTTTTCAAAAGCCTTTGATACCGTTCCAAGGGAGAGATTATGGGCAAAGTTAATAGCAATGGTTCTGAACGAGCAGTTGCTTGTACTGCTACTTCAGCTTCATACTAATAACAGCGCAAGAATTAAATGCAGTGTGGGGTCCATAAGCCGTGCTTCAATTCCCATTGAAAGAGGAGTGCGGCAGGTGTGTGTGCTTGCCCCTCTCCTCTTTAACTTGTATGTTGCTGATCTTGTTAAGTTTGTTGTTGAGAGGGGTCTGCACCCCTCAAGGATTGGTTCCCGCGATCTTTATGCTTTACAATATGCTGATGACCTGATCCTCTTCTCCCAGTTGGAGAGGGGGCCTCAGGGCATCAATTTCAACACTTGGGTATTATTGTGTACTTAATGGCTTGGAAATTAACTGTGCCAAACCTAAAATTATAATCGGGGGAAGACAGTGCAGGGTCCGCCATTGGAAAATCAGGGATGTTGAATTTGAAGAGGTTAGGCTGTTTGTGTATTTAGGGGTTGTGTTGGCCGCCAGGGGAACTTGGTTGCAGCATATTAAACAAAGAGCAGATAAGGCTAGGAGTACCACCAGAAGTATTCTTAAGGCATATGGTGTCTCTAATGGAGTCACCATATCAGTAATGAAGAAGGTTTTCCAGGCCAAGGTGCATTCGATGCTGACCTTTGGCCTGGAGTTAATGCCTTACCCGGACATTATCCAATTGGAGAGAATTCAGAATTTTTTTTATACGTAAGATCTTAAAAGTGGATAATAGTGTGCCGGGGGCTGTGGTATGTACAAAATTAAATCTATATTCTATAGAGCACTGTGTTAGTATTAGGAATCACCTCCGCCCCGGGTGGCTTACGCGCCGCCGCGGCGGGGATCCCAGGTGAAAGAAACAGCGGGGGAAAGCCACGCCCCCCGAGAGTGTAAAGCAGCAACAAGGTGCAGGCTCATGCACTTGGGAACAACAGCAAAGGGCCACGCCCCCAGGAAGCTCTGAACAGCGTGGCGACGCAAGCATGAACCCCCACGCACAGGGACGGGGCCAAGCGGAGCAACAACCTGCAGAACCAACGAAGGCAGGGCAATCAGACACATTGCGCCGCTCGGTGTGACTGCATGCGCGTGGGGGCGGACCCCCCGAGAGTGTAAAGCAGCAACAAGGTGCAGGCTCATGCACTTGGGAACAACAGCAAAGGGCCACGCCCCCAGGAAGCTCTGAACAGCGCGGCGACGCAAGCATGAACCCCCACGCACAGGGACGGGGCCAAACGGAGCAACAACCTGCAGAACCAACGAAGGCAGGGCAATCAGACACATTGCGCCGCTCGGTGTGACTGCATGCGCGTGGGGGCGGACCCCCCACTACTTAAGGCCACTCCCCACTTAAGAGCACTCTCGCTGTCGGTGATCAGCAGTGCTGTGGGCTAGGTCTGTGGAAATTCCCCCTTAAACCCCTACCCATCCATAACAGTTAGAATGTCTGCGGTTAGGTTTTGGCTGAGACTATTGAACCGTGAACAAGGAACTTTGCATACCTTTTGCTGGATGGAGGAACTTGTTTGAGGGGCCTTTAGTGTACCCTTGGATTGGGTAGTATCTATATTGAGGGACTTGGAGTTTTCTTTTGGGTACTTTCAGGGTCAACCCCTGGTCAAAATTAAGAGGGAAATAGAGCAAAGATCAATTGATGTGGCAATCCAAAGGGACGCTTCTGTGATCTCAGTTTGGAAACTGAGCTTCTATATGGAACCATACTTAGATCTAATAATAAATAAAAGGCTAAGGCGTTTTTATACCCTTATGCGGTTCCAGATGCTGCAGACTGCAGTGGCAGAAGGTAGGAAACGGGCTGCCTTGCCACCATCGAAAATGCTCCTGTCAGTTTCAGGAGATGGAGACCGCAGAACATTTTCTCCTGGAGTGCCCTCATTATGAGGAACTCAGGGAAATATGGTTGAGTCCGCTTTTACAGAAAGCATCTGTTGTGTTAGAGGATCCCTATGTTTATTGTTTACCTTTCGAATTTGACCCAGGGACAGGATCTTATAGCAGTGGCGACGTTTTGTCGTCTTGCCCAGAAGAACCGTGGTAGTGTCTGATAACTAATTCTGCCCAAAGATGAGTAAATACCAGGAATTAGGCTTTGGTCCTTGGCTATTTGATGATATCTCCACTAGTCTTAGCTTGCTCCTTAACTATCGTTGATTGATTGATTTATTTTTATTTCAGTAAATGTTGATATTTTAATCTGTATGTTAGGTACTGTAAAGTATTTTTATCTTTGTTATGTGTGGTTGTTATGAAATGTATATGGATGTATAAGGATGCAAATTTGGCACGAATTTGAATGGGAATGTGAGATATGAATTTGTGGGCCAAGGTGAAATCCAGGCTGTTAATAAATAAATAAATAAACTATAGACTTCTTTGCCAGTTGAGGGTGTAGAAATGGAACGTCCACCTCACTTCCTGATCTGAGGACTAAGTCTTGATCGAGAGCAAAGCCTGGGGAAAGGGGCTTTGTCCCAGAGAAATTGCTCTGAAGAAATGAAGGGAAGGAATCTTTAGCCGACTCTTGGCCTTCAAACCCATTTAACTGGCCTATGCTTCGGCCTGGGCGAAATACAGTGCTTCACAACACCAGGTTAATCTGGTGTCACCTTTACGCTGGCTTAGCTGAACCCTTGTGTGAATGTTCTTGTATTGGTATAAAGCTAGTAGGCATTAGCTCAGTTTGCACCCTCCATTTTATTCCTGGTATTCCATGTTTTGTTTTTCTTTAGACGATTTGCTCCAGATCTGTCCTCTTTTGTTTCTTCTGTTGAAGAGACCAAATTGCACTCTCTTCAGCTGCTGCCCATGTACCAGACAGGTAAACTAACTAATCTACATTGCGGTTTTGTTTTTCTTTTCATGGAAAACCTATGGAAAAACCTCTGTCCCCTTGATACTGTTCTTGTTGTTTGCCATTTGCAGACTTCAGATTTAAATGTCATTCCTTTTTGTCTCTAATTTACATCCCGCTTCTAATGACAGACGTAGAGGAGACTGATTTTATTTTATTTCTTCAGTAAACTCATTCAGAACTTAATCTACAGAGCTATATTAAAACATTAATTTAGCATTTTGAATTGCATGGAAAGTAGCATTTTGTGGCATAAGAGTGCTGCTCATAGATTTAATGTCATATTAAATTATCTTTGTGGTCACAAGATGCTAAGCTGCTTCTGATTAGCTACTCTCCCTCTCTATATTTGGAGAGGAGTAGAAAAAGTTCAAAACCCTTTTGTTAGGAATCGTAAGCTGTGCGCATAATGAGCATTATGGTAATTTTTCTTTTTCTTCCACTTTTGAATCCAGGAGATTCCATGATGGCAAATGGAGGAACTTCAGCTAAGAGAGAATTGCTGAGTCTCTTCTGTTTTTTCTCTTTGCCTCACATTGGGTACCTCTACGCTGTTGGGAATTTAGTAGAGCTGATCTCCACCTATCAGTACTCGGAGAAGTCTCAGCAGGCAGTCCTTACACCACAATTCCTACATGTTATTACAAGGTAGTATGTTCACTTTTTGTGCTTGCTTGCTACCTTTATTGGCTTTTCTGTGTCCCTCTAGTTGGACAATGATCCAGTTGTTTGGCACAAATGCTGGCTGTTAGTACAATTGCAGGTCCAATTCAGTGGAATCTGTGCTTTGTAAGTCATCTTCATCATGCCCTTTATTGCTTGAATGACACACGTATTTCTCCGAGTTCACTCTTGTCTACCCAAGGGAAATTTCTTAATGTTCGTGTACATCTGGTTGCTTAGGGTACATCTGTCTCTTTAATCCATCTTGTCATTCTTTCTCTTCCTTAGTAACAGCCTGCAGTGCTTCACAGTAAGGTGCAGTGCAGCAGCAGCTCGTGACGAAGACCCATACATTGATACAACCCTGAAGGTACGGCCCTGGTAGTCCCATGACAAATGTGTGCATTCTAAATGCTAATGTGGATACAAAAAAGCCTTGTATATTCCTTGAACTTCCATGCTCCCACCTCTTAGATTTGATCACCTTGCTTCATTCTGCAGAAACTAATTAAATAACAAAGCATTCATGTTTAACTGTGGCATTCTTCTGTGCTAATTGGTGTGGAAGCTGGTAATGAATCTGTGTCTCCTGCTTTTTAAAGCCTAATATCTGTAGGCTTGGCAGAAGTGTTTTATTTTTGTAACTCTTACCTTCTGTTATGATGAGTACAAGGTTTTCAGTCACCAGAGGTTTTAGACCCTGTTCTACTTTGCACTATTCCTCAGTGATGCCCTAGTTACTTACTTAGGGTTGAGCGAGTACATACTGTACAATGGTATATTGATAAGCTGAAAGCATTCTTCATACGTATTATTTTTGAGGGCTTTCCTATGTGCTTTTCTTCAATATGATGGGTAAGGGAAAGCAGAGTTAGAAAAGAGAGAGGGCTTTGAGCAGGGGTTGTAAATGTAATTGAAGTGAGGGTTTGTATAAAGCTAGCCAATATCTTCTCAACTGTGGGTGGAAGCAGACATGACGACTGTGCAGTGATACCCTGGGCTTGGAAGCCGCAGTGGACATGGTTTGGACTAGGTTGGGCCACACAACAAACGTGCCTGCATCCAGGGATGGTGGGGAGGCGCAGGAATATGTGGTTGACCTCGTGCTGTGCCCATAATGAGTAGCCATGGCAGCCAGCCACAGCAGACCAGATCTGCTCTGGCCCAGCAGACACGACCCAGATCTGGTCTGTGACCTGATCGGGCAGACCTTAGCTTGGGCTGTGACCTGGGCATAGTCCAGGCATGAGAGCCTGGGCTAACCGCTGACATGGCCTGGTGCGACCTATTGCAAAGCGAGCTACCCCAGACTGCTATCACGTCTGCTGTGTCCGATTGAGTTGAGCATATGGAACTGAAGTAACCTATAAGAAAGCTTGGGGAAATTCCTGTAAGGAATTTCTCTCTGCAAAGCAAAACACACAATATACTTGGCAGATATCAACTTTGTCCAAAAAAAGGTTAACTTGCAGGATTTTTAGAAGTGTTTGGAAAAAGTATGGTTTGCACCAGTTTCTCCCTTAACCCACAATAGTTAAATGTCTTTGATATATTTAAAAAGAAACTATCCTTTCTTTTATAGGCTTGTCCACCTGTGTCTTTGGATGTTTGTGCATTGAGAATGCAGCTCTTCATAGGACTGAAAGCAATTTCCCATTTCAAAAATCATGTAATTCTTTTGACAAAGGCCGATACTGAAGATATTACAGAAAGGAGAAAGCCTTAAAAAAGACACACGTAAGTGATGTTCTGTATTACTGCAATCTCGACTTGCTGAATTTCTTTTTGTTTTTTGTTGAGAAAACTTTTGTAAATTGTAAGTTAGTCAGAGGCTGAGAATTGTAATAAAGATAATGAACTTTTGTTCAAACTTCAGACACCAAACATACCCATATCAAGAATTATTGCTTTTACTTTTTCAAATTTGTATGCTACCCTTCCCACAAAGGCTTAGGGTAACTTAGTCCATAAAACAATAGAATGCATTCAGTAAAACACTCCCACCCTCATCCCCACCCACTAAATGCTCTTTCAAATAAAAAAGTTTTGCATTGCCTCCAGAAGATGCTCAGGCTCAAACAAACCTCCTGGGGAAGGGAATTCCATAAAACTGGGTCAGCAACTGAGAACACCCTCCTGTGCAGCCCCGGCCTATGGACAAGGGTAACAAATGGACCCTGAAAGGGGGCTCCCCTGCCTGACCATAGGGGCCGTGATGGAACATGGCAGGACAGGCGGTCTCTTGGATATACAGGACCCAGACTGTTTAGGGCTTTAAAGGTCAAAAACCGCACCTTGAATTGTGCATGGAATGCTATAGGCGACCAGTGTAGACTTCGGAGCACAGGTGTAATGTGCTTCTGGCAACTCGGTCCCCAAAGCAGCTGAGCCGCCGCATTCTGCACCTTAAGAACATAAGTAGTGCCATACTGGGTCAGATCAATGGTCCATCAAGCCCAGCAACTGTCTCCGACAGAGACCAATCTCGGCTGCTTGGAAGAAGTACCCAACAGGTCATAGTGGGGTGACCCATTCCCTGTTAGTAGTAATTTGTTTATTGTTTGGCCAATGGCCGTAACAAAATATTACAATACCATTCCCTGTTGTTCACTTCCAGCTCCTGACAATAAGGGGTTACATTCCCCAAACCTACCAGGCTAATACCTGCTAATAGACCTATCCTCCAGAAACTTGTCCAGGCCTTCCTTAAACCCAGATATGCTCCTGGCCTTGACCACATCTTCTGGCAACAAATGCCACAACTTAATTGTGCGTTTGGTGAAAAAATAGTTGTTTGTTTCTTTAAATCTGCTACCCATTTATTTTCATGGACTAGTTCTAGTACTATTTGAGAGGGTAGCTAGCCATTCCCTATTAACTTGTTCCACACCACTCATGATTTTATAAACTTCTGTTATATCCCCCCTCAGTTGTCTCTTCTCCAAGCTGAAGAGCTCCAACCTCTCTCTTCACAGGGGTGCTGTTCCATACCACTTATCACTTCTGTTGCCCTTCTCTGTACCTTTTCTATTTCCACTATATTTTTTGAGATAGGGCGACCAAAACTGCATACAGTATTCGCACCATAGATTTAGTTAGCTGCAGTATGATTTTTTTTTTACAGTTTTTATTCTCCCTTTACAAATAATTCCCAACATTCCATTTGCTTTTGCATGCTAATATAGCACAAGCAGTATAATATGGCAGCACACAGCTGCTGCACACTAGTATAGCACAAGCAATGTACCTGACACTGAAGAATCATGAAATAGAGATGGGCCCTTGCCCCTAAGGGCGCTTTTAAACAAGCAGCACAAAAGCTGTCTCACTACCTGCTGTCTCACAACCGTGACGGCAGCTCACTGATGCGGATTTGAGGGGAAGGATTGCAGGGCCGGTCGGATGCACGAAAGACGCAGCTGCAAACTGCATGAAGCATTTAGACGAGAACAAAGTAAGGCGGCTGATTAAAGGATCAGCTGCGTTTTTTGTCTCGTCTAAAAATGCCCTAAGTGTTTACAGTTTTTAGGATGAGCAAGGGGTGGGGAACAAGGAGGCGCCAAACCTATTTATTTCTATAAATAGGGAAAGATGGGGGGAAATTGTGAAGCGGAGAAATTGAAGGTGCTTGGTGTAGTTATAGGAGGGGAAAGGGAACCCTGAAGGACAGGACAGTAGAAAGAACAAAAGCAACAAAGCAAACGGAATGTTAGGAACCATTCGGAAAGGGATAGTAAATAAAATTGAAAATATCGTAATGCCTCTATTATAGAGCCGGCAGGAGCGGCTTTGTTAGTTAAGGCGGGTAGGAGTTCCAATGCAAGTGCCTCCATTCACTCGTATTGGATTATTCAGGCTGATTACTTCTGGGGTTGGTGAGTTTTGGGGGTGTTTTTGTTGGGGTTTTCTCTATTATGGGGGTGTGTACATTTCCCTGAATGTTAAAAGAAATTCAAGGGATGGGTCCTACGAGGTCTGGCAGTGGGGAAGATAAATTTGATGGAAGGGGGATGGAGATACGTGTATTAAAACCCCATTTTGCGCTATGGGGCTTTGAGTTATGCTGAACATTCTGAGCCATGGAGACTTGGCACGCAGCATTGCTGGGCGTGGGGGTGGGTTGCTGGCAGTGCATCAGGGAGCTCACCCCCAGGTTCCCTTGGCAGCAGCTTGGGTGGAAGGGGTGGGGGAAGGAACTTATGCCGTTCCCCCACCTGGTCACATTCCTGCTTGCCTCCCTGCTTGGGGTGGGGGAGGAACTGCCGCTGCTGCCCCGTGTCCACTAAGTATTCACAAGGGCCGCTACTGCCAAAGTAGTCGTCGCCACTGCTGCTGGAGCCACTGCTGAAGGAGGAGGCATTACTGCCGCTGCTGAAGCTAGAGCTGTCTTTTTGAAAGTGCCAGGGTTGCTGCATGTGCATGGAGCCTCCGGCAATTTCAGAAAGACTGCTCCAGCTTCAGTAGCGGCAGCAGCAGCACCTCCATCTTCAGCAGCAGCAGCGACTCCTCATCCTTCAGCAGTGGTGGCTCTGGTGGCGGCTCCTCCTACAGCAGCGGTGGCAGCATCTCCTCCTTCTACTTCTCCTTCTTTAGTGGCAGTGGCTGCAGCAGCATCTCCTCCTCCTTCAGCAGTGAAGATCATTCACTTCTTCAGCAAACTTCTTCAAGCTTGCTATGAGACACTGTCTCTTGACACCTGGCCTTTTAAAAAGGTGAACCTTTAAAGCACCTTGCGGGTGGCTAATGCAAAGCACTGAATTTTCAAATCCTATCCTTTAATGTTCCGCTCTAAACACCTTTTTTAACCTTAGCTTAGCATAATGTAAATCAGCACACAAGTTCTTGTGAGTTGGAACCAACCAACGCAGGTCATCTTTGGCCAACAATAATAAGAGTTGCATTAGGCGAGACCTTATTTGCAATAACTGACAGCAGGTGAGTCTGCTACCCAGAAGTCCCTTTGCTCTGCCTGCATATTTTCTGTCCTTTGTAATTACAGCTTGTTGATTTCTTTTCTGAGGGAGATTTATACCGTACTCCTCACCTAGGCGTCTGGGGCACTTCTAGTGCTTAACTCTCAAAGCTTAGATTACGGCTCATGTTTATATGTTAAATATAAAATGCTAACATATTAAGTCAGACTTCAGTATTTGCAGCAAATCCTTAATGCCCAGCATAAACCGAGGTAGGCCAAGCGTGCTGCAATTTCCCTGCAGAACCGTTAACCCTACATGACTGCTTTCCAGCTAAAAATAAATCCACTCCGTGCTACCACGGGTCTGTTTTCACTCGCCAATTCAGCCACCTCTCTTGCAGTCTCGTGTGCTGACAGTTACGAAGTGTGCTTTATGCTAGATAAGCTCCAGCCACTATCCTTGTGTTGCTGGACAAAAATTAAAAACCCAGCTTTACAGAGGAGTCCCTGCATTTAATTGCATGCCTGCAGCATAGTATTAAAGGCAGCAAGGGGTGGGGGCAGTTGGGGTGGGGCAGTGCTTGACAGCAGGCTGGCACAGGAGCACATCCGCGCCATACCCCGATCTGACCTGCGCTGGCTGCATATTTGTCTCCACATTCCCCCTGCGCTTACTGACAGATACAGACTGTCCCAATTGTTTATTGATCCCAGCTTCTTGACTACAGCTTTGAGACCTCAGTGACAGCACCTTCTGCTGGCCATTAGTGGGGCAAGCATTCTGATCACGGGTTGCTAGCCAGGTATTCAGGAGGTCTAGGATCAATTCCTGCTCTGCCAAAGACTTAAGGTGTGACTTTACACACTAGGCACTTAGGATCTGATCCTCAAAATGCTGATTCTGGTGCGGTGCTTTAAAGACTGGAGAATCCATCTGCGCAACTGAGTGTGTGGAGGAGGGGTGTGTGTGTGCGCGCATATGATCAAGGAATATGTGTGTTCAGTAGTCGAGAACCAGCTCCCACAAGAATGCGAAGGAGAAATAATAAACACAGCAAAGGCACATTCAAGCCAGGCCAAAAACCCTCTGGCCCATCAGTTCACTCCTGAATTATCTGTTTTCTTTCTTAACCCAGTCAGGGCCACAGGACAGCACACAGGAGCAGCTCTCCCCTTATGGAACACAATGCATTGAGAATTAAGTGATCAAAAAGGCTGCGATCTCAGGGGTGCAATACTGACGGGTAAATTTCCAAAGGGTATAGAGCAAGGGTGTAAATCCGCGGGCCTGGGGTGCCAAATGTGGCCCACAGCTAGTGGGGTTTTTTGGGTTTTTTTTAATGCTTTTTTTCTTATCCTTTCCAACTCCTGGATCTGGCCTGAATCTAGTTCTTATCCCCAACCACTGAAAGACTGAGTTCAGGGTAAGTGAACAGAGATGAGGGCATGCATAGAAGGAGAGGGAACATATCCATGGCACAAATCCATGATCTGTGCCCTCTTTCTGAGTGCATCCCTCAAGCACCCCTGTCTCCAAATTCTGTGTTGCCCTCAGACTTGTACTGAACCGGTGGAGATTAATTTCTTCCTTGTGCCAAAACCTCACCAGACTGTGGCAATCCACCTGCCTGT
>QEPC01010046.1:1028429-1052483 GCA_003113815.1 Sphenodon punctatus | reverse complement strand
TTATTGATCCCAGCTTCTTGACTACAGCTTTGAGACCCCAGTGACAGCACCTTCTGCTGGCCATTAGTGGGGCAAGCATTCTGATCATGGGTTGCTAGCCAGGTATTCAGGAGGTCTAGGATCAATTCCTGCTCTGCCAAAGACTTAAGGTATGACTTTACACACTAGGCACTTAGGATCTGATCCTCAAAATGCTGATTCTGGTGCAGTGCCTTAAAGACTGGAGAATCCGTGCGTGCGCGCGCATATGATCAAGGAATATGTGTGTTCAGTAGTCGAGAACCAGCTCCCACAAGAATGCGAAGGAGAAATAATAAACACAGCAAAGGCACATTCAAGCCAGGCCAAAAACCCTCTGGCCCATCAGTTCACTCCTGAATTATCTGTTTTCTTTCTTAACCCAGTCAGGGCCACAGGACAGCACACACAGGAGCAGCTCTCCCCTTATGGAACACAATGCATTGAGAATTAAGTGATCAAAAAGGCTGCGATCTCAGGGGTGCAATACTGACGGGTAAATTTCCAAAGGGTATAGAGCAAGGGTGTAAATCCTCGGGCCTGGGGTGCCAAATGTGGCCCACAGCTAGTGGGGTTTTTTTGGGGTTTTTTAATGCTTTTTTTCTTATCCTTTCCAACTCCTGGATCTGGCCTGAATCTAGTTCTTATCCCCAACCACTGAAATACTGAGTTCAGGGTAAGTGAACAGAGATGAGGGCATGCATAGAAGGAGAGGGAACATATCCATGGCACAAATCCATGATCTGTGCCCTCTGAGTGCATCCCTCAAGCACCCCTGTCTCCAAATTCTGTGTTGCCCTCAGACTTGTACTGAACCGGTGGAGATTAATTTCTTCCCTGTGCCAAAACCTCACCAGACTGTGGCAATCCACCTGCCTGTGTAATTAGATACCACAGGTGGGTTGTCAGAAGTAGGAACTTAACTGGGTGCTTCTTGCTCTGTCTACATGAGCCTCTCCCCCCTGAGCAAAATGTGCCTAGTAGGGCACAAGAGATGTTGTGAGAGGTCAGACACCACTAGTCACAGCCCCTGACCCCCACACACCTACACCTACCCCAACCAGACATAAGCGTGCACGCAATCATGTGCAGCAGGCTACAGCCCTTTTTTCGGACTCTTTCATCAGATTACAGCACTGAACTGTAACTGCCTGAGGGAGCAAGTACTGAATTTCTATTGCATTTCAATATTTGGTATAACAAACCAGGAAACCAGAGAGAAATATTCATTCTAGTGGGGTGTTCACTATAATAAGGTATAGCAATATGCAGTTCGAATTGGTTCTGGATGTTTAGGTGGTTGTAAACAGGTTCGCTGCAGTGGTGTTTGTCAGTGTTATTTGATATTAAATATCTAATGTACATATTTTAGATTATTGTAAAATAAAGCAACAGATGTTTTGCTATTTCTCTGAAATATAAGTTAACCCATTGACTGCACCATTTGTTTATACATGAAAGTGCATTCTATGCAGTTTATGGGCAACCTCATTTGCATATCTGTAGGCATCTCCTGTACTGCCTGTTTGAACGGCAATGGCTCCATTCTTTCTGTTGCAGAGTAATAACTGATTCGCAATCAGTAAGGACAAATGCAGCTGAAGGTTTAAAAACAGAACTTTACTTAAGCTTTCTCAGTTAGAGATCCTTAGTTACATCTAACTAGTAGTGAGACAAAATGCAGACTGAGACAATGAGAGAGAAGGGAAGAAGGAGTGGTTACACAAAGGAATTCAACTGCAAAACCCCATCTCCCTTCCATGTACACATAAACTTAGCAGTGCCATCTGGTGGCTCTATAGTCAATTACTGTTCTCAGTACAGCAGGCATTAACTTATGGATGTTGCACATACCAACACTTTCCTTCCTTCTTCCTTCAGTTCCAAAAAGACTGATAGTGCCAAACTCAAGACACCACCTGAGTCAGAACCTGGCTGGAATTTGTACATTGTGAACACTATTTCAACCATTCATCTCTATAAAGAAATGGTATGACTGCTTCTCTTTCTGTAATGGCTATTGGTGATTAGAAAAGGAGCTTATAGATGCCTGAGATGTTCACCAGCTTGGATGCAAGTCATGCATGTGCAGTAGCAAATTATCAAAGAAATTTCCAAATGGGTGCTGACAACTTTAAAACAGGGAAGGCAGACTTTCCCTCCTGGGGACCACTTTGAAAATAGTACCGCTCCAAGGGCTGCTTAGAGGTTTGGCGAGGCTGTACTCAGAAAGAAGAAGGCATAGAATCTGTGCCAGGGATCTGTCCATTATCCTGTGTGCATGCCCTAATCTTTGCTCCCTTACTCTGAGCTCAGTATTTCAGTGCCTGGGAGTAGGAACTGTATCTAGGGGCCAGAGGCCAAATAAAAAACTAGTAATGGGCCACATTTGGCTTGTAGCCTGAGGTTCCTCAGCCTTGCTTTAAAGCGTGCAAATAAATATGCTGTTGTAAGTGGCCAATGCTCTGAATTGCTCTAGCTTGTAAGGGAAGATATTTACCACAGCCCATGGCAGGAAAGGATGGAGGCATATTTAAAGACGTTGGGTATGCCTGTGGCTTATTTAGACCACAAACCTAGGGCTGCTGTATTTAAGGAAATTATGGGTAGAGGACGAGATATAGAGAGGCAAAACCAGATAGGAACAATAAGAACACCACCACCACCACCCCCAATGTAGCAGCCTACCTCCAGTGGGTCCCGGAGATGGGCCAGGTGGCGAGATATCTGTCCACCAGGAAGTTATCGTTTGGAGGCAAGCGGCTTTTATTTCAGGCGCGGGCAAACGTACTGACCTCAAGAGTTACCGAGGGTAGAATGAAGGGAATTCCCTACCAGGAGAGACTTTGTCCATTTGATAATGAACCTGTGGAAACGGTGGGACATATCCTAGTGAGTTGCCATCTCTATGATAACCCTAGGGAGGAATTTTTGCATCCTCTCCTGGAGGAGCTACCGGGAAGGTCAGAAGTCCTTTTGACCAGCTGGTTATTGGGATCAAAGAGGGAGTTGGTCTGGACAAGGGTGGCTAGTTTTTTGCTGCGAGCCTTTCACCTGCATAGAAACTTTTTGGATTTTAAGGGGGTGAGTGGTGGTAACTAGATGTGATTGGTTACTCACCCATATTTGGAATATAATCTAGTGTGTCTAGTACCATTTATTTTAGTATTTTTAATTTGTTATATGATATTTTATGATTAACTGTGGTGACTTTGCTGTGGAAGACCAATGATTGTTTTTGGCTAACTGGATCCCCTACATAGGTGGGGGTGCAAAAATGTGTATTGTCTTGTATTAGTGTGACCAAGCAATGGCCATTGACCACGTTGAGTAAAGTATCTATCTTGTTAATATGCTGTTTTATTGGATAAAGACCTTGACACTTCTAGTTTCTATTATAGGTAGAATACAGCAAGATCTACACAAATGTCAAAACGGAGAGTTGCATTCATCTTCTAAGTGAGGCTCACTTATTACTCAGAGCAGCTCTAATGGACCCCAGTTTGATGGACACTGAAGAGAGAGAGGAGCTCCTAGAAGCATTCAGAGAAAGTTGTGCTCACCTAGGAGACTGTTACAGCAGGTTTGCATTTTAATGGGAAAGCAAATGTACATTAACGTTTGATCTCTGCATGTTTTCTCTAAGGCAGAAGTGGGGAACCTCAGGCCCGGAGGCCAAATGTGGCCTGCGATCAGTTTTAATGTGGCCCCTTTCCAGTTCCTGGATCTGGCCCCTGGATCTAGTTCTTATCTCCAATCGCTGAAAAACTGAGCTCCAGGGAAGGGAGCAAGGATGAGGTCATGCAAACAAGGATAGGGGACAGTTCCATGGCACAGATCCATCATCTGGGCCCTCCTTTCTTTGAGTGCATCCCTTAAACACCCCTGCCCCAACTTCTGTGCGGCCCTTGGAGCTTGTGCAAGCTTCCAAAGTGACCCCCGGGAGGGAAAAGGTTCCTCACCCCTGCTCTAAGGTTATTGTTGAAAAAAATCGCATCTTCTGTTTTTTACCATTAAATGCTTGCATTGTGTTTAAAATCATTTAACAGCCGGTGAGGATTTTAGTCATGATGGGTGCAGCCAAATGAGATGTTATACCACTTATTCTACTTTGGGCAATATTACCACACAATGCAGTAGCTCGTATGCCTGGCAGCCACCAGATGTTCACCCCGCTCCATAGCAGTGCAGGCAGCCAGCAACTACGTGATGTGTCCTCGGGAAAAGGCATTTCCATTGAACCTCTTGCTAAGGTTGCCCAGAGTAGGTTAAAGGACCCACCTCCTTGGTGGCGCAGCCCTGTTGCAAAGTGGGGTCTGTGGATAGGGCCCAGAGGAGCACGCTTCTCCCACCTGTCTAACAGCTGCTCGTGAGGGTGGGGAGTGGAAGGAGTGCAAGTGCGCCTCGCCCTTGCCCAACAGCTGATTGGGAAGGGGAACCTGCCCAATAGCTGATATGGGGAGGAGGGGCCCAGAGGAGCATATGCTTCCCTCCCCCATGATCAGCTTTTAGTCAGGGAGAGGTGCACCCACGCTCCTCCTAGACACTCCTTCTCCCGAACAGCTGTTAGCCAGTTGGAAGGGGTGCACATGCTCCTCTGGGTCCCCTTCTCTCCAATCAGCTGTTGGACAGGGGAGTGGAGCGTGCATGCTCCTCCTAGGTTCCCCTATCCTGCAATCAGCTGTTAGGCAGCCCTCTCTCTCTTCCCCCCCCCCCGCAACTGACACGGTTCCTGTTTCCTGTGGTACATTTAGTGGGTGCAATAAAGGTTGCCATTACCCAGGTGAGAGCTGACATCTGGTAATAGAAGCTGGGGCTGAACTACAATTAAGGTGATGGGAAAGTCATCTCCTTGCCTTTAATGTCTCTGGTTAAATCCATTTAGTACTAGTGGAAATATTATTATTATTATTATTATTATTATAAGCATTTATATAGTGCCAGCGATGTACCCGGTGCTTTACAGAGAATAAGATAGACATGGTCCCTGCCCGAGAGCTTACAATCTAAAGANCCCGATGTGGTCTCCCACTCATGGCAGTGTTGCTTAAGTGTAAACTAGGATAAACAGAAATGCCAAAACATCTGTAATAAATGTTTTGCAGATCAGGCTACATTTTCCCTCAAAAGCATTACTGCAAAGATGTTTGGATTTTATTATTTTTCCCTCTTATAATTTCTGTGTTTTCAGATTTGACACAAAGGACTCTCATCTTGCCCTGCCTTACTACAAGATGTCTGGTTTATCCATGACTGAGGTTTTGAAGAGAGCAGACTCTGTGTTGGGGGATGGAACACAAAAGTATGAAAAAGGGTTTCTCTTTTACTTGCATCATTCCCTTTATGAAGACCTAAATGAAGAGTTGAGTGAAGTAAGAATATATAGAACTCTGTCTAATTTGCCTTTTTCATTATTTCTTTTCTAAGGAGACTTAACCAAGCCTAAATTGTAGATCCACCCATTGCTGCTTAAGTGTTGTTGTTGAAACCACCCTTAGTGGTATTTATATACTGCCAGCAATGTGCCCAACATTGAACATCATTAATTAGAGACTGATCCCTGCCCAGGGGATGGGGAGGTTTTAATCTAGGATGGACAAAGGAGGGTAGGCATGGGAGAGGGGAACACAGGAAAAGACAGGAATATATTCATGAAGTTGAGAAGTCACAGATTTAGATGCTTAACTTGGGCCCTTTTTACATGTGTGACTGCCGCTGCAGATGGGTGGGCATCCGTGCATGCTCCCGTGAAACATGCACACCCGCCCACCTTCACCCATCGCCCACACATGGAGCAATTGGCCAAAACAGCCATTTCTCCCTGCGTGGGGGTGCAAGGGGGATCGGTGTGCACTGCCCCCGCCCCACCCACACTGTGGAGTAAACACCAATTATTCCCCCCCTCCCCCCTACAGATGTGGCTCATTTAATAAGGGCCTTAGTTACAGGGGAGAAGGTGACCCTGAATTGTAAGACAGTAAAAGGAGCACTGATGAGGCACTAGGGACAGCCTGATGGAAGCAGGAGGTTTTTAGGAAGAATTGGAAGGTTGGGAGGGAGCAGTAGGGGTATGTATCAGGGAGAGAGTTCTAGGAATAGAGGCCAGCGGGGAGGCAGTTTTGGGAGCAGGAGACTCTGGTAACTGGACCTCTTACCAGATGCTGGGTGAATGTGGTAGCAGAGGAAGAATGAAGTTCCCAGGTGGAAACCTAGTGGGAAAGGAGGGCAGAAAGATAGATAGGCCATGAAGAACTTTGAAGATGGAACCAGAAGTTTGTGCCAGATGTGAAGGGAGAGGAAGCCAGTGGAGGGAGTAGGGGAAGGGCTGAACATGAGCAAAGCAGCAGACTTGCCTACTATCCCAGAGGGAGCTGGGTTGGGCAGAATGCCTATTGCAACTGGCTCTGGTATGGAGTTCACACTGAAGCATGCAGAATGGTGGATTGGCAGCTATAAAATAGCCCTGCCTTGGAAACAGCTCGTTCCATTTCTCCACACCAGTGGACTGACTGCATTTAGTAACTTTTATTTAAGCGTATACTGAGGAGACTAAAATTATTTTAATTTCCTTTTTGTTTCAATAGGAGTTGGCAGCAAAAGTGCTTCAAATATTCCATCTTGCTGAACCAAGTCAGCTGCCCCGTGTCCTCTGCAGCCCCTGCATGAAGAACGCATGTCCCCAAAGCGCAATGGAATACCTGCAGAAAGTGGAAAGGATTGTACCAGCAGTCGAGGTGACACTGACCAAGGCTGCCATGGCTCTGAAAATGGGAGACCTAGAGGCATATAAAAATGAGATGGACTGCTAAACAGAGGTACAAAGAGCTACTTAGGGAACCTCCTCTTCCTTTGGGGCTAGATCTTCCGTCAAATTCAAGTTTGGGTGAGGGCTGTGCCCCATGGGATGGGGGAATCCTCTTCCTCAACATGCACTTCATTGTCCTTACTGGGCATATGAGGATATGTCCAATCCTCATTGGGAAAGAGGTAGTGAGGAAGGATGTATTTATTGGGCTGATGTTGGTGGCTGCTGGGCCTGTAGCAAGAAAGGGAATTTGGGGGGGGAGGCACTGTCCCCTATACATTTTCTTCCCTTCCTCCTTGTAGAAATAAGATAGATATACTTTTTCCTTCATTTTTTAGACTGAAGAAATTACCCCCTTGCCTCCTGGCAACAAGCCTGGTGGCTGCAACCTGTAATGTGTGTCTGGGTATTGCAATAAACTTGTCTTCATGTTTTTATTTTTTAAAGAATTAGAAATAAAACACAAAGCATGTAGGCAGTAATAAATAAAACTGACCACACCTTGCTACTCACCCAGGTTCGCCTCCATGGGACTGCACACGCCTCATCCCTCCCCACACCCTGTTGGCATGCTAACCCAAGCCCCATGTTAGGTTGCACAGCTCCATAAACATTCTGCACTCAAACATGAAGGTGGCATAATCTCCCGTTTCCAGCCCACCAGCTGCCGTCACTAGATCTACTACAAACAAAATCACTCCCCGTCCCTGGGTGGAAGGTGACAGACTGCCGCCTTTTACCATAGGTAGTTTGCTTGAGGGGACAAAATTTGCTTTAGCTCCGCTTGATACCCTTAGTATGGATTTGTAAACAGCTGTGGGGGAAGGGTAGTGTAAATGAGGGGCAAGATAGGGCACCAGAGATGATAAATAAGAACTGTGAGGAAAGCCTTTAGAATAGCAAGATAGAGATGCTACATAAGCAGCAATGGCTGAAGTACAGAAACACTTGTAAGTTGTGAAAATGAAGCTATCTAAATGACTCTTTGAAATCTGTCCTCTCCAAAGTTCTTAAACCACCTCCTCTTTTCAGTAAAATTAGGATGGTGCACGCTTACCCCTTTGTAGACTTCCTATATATTTTTTCTCTGTGCTTCAGTTTTTCCCAGTGTCTGTGACATGGAAATTACAATCATTTACTACCTCACTGGGGTATTATGAGGCTTATGGCCATGATCTACAAACTACCTAATCTGGAGTAGCCCCATTGAAGCCTGAAGGTTATTCCAGAGTAAGCAATTCGTGGTTCGCAGCTTAAGGCTGCATTCATATGAGCTGCTTAGCATAGAAAAAATCCTCACTCCTGCCTTTTTTGTGAACGTGTTCAGTACTTTGGTTGAAGGATGCACTGGGTGTAATGTGAGTCAAGACCCAAAGGTTAAGCCAGAAAAGGAAGGTTTTACATTTGTGCTAAATCAGTCTTCTGCATTTCCTGTATCGTGTGAAGGGATTCATCTTCATATCAATTGGCCTTCATTTACGTAGGGCGGGAACAGAGGTGATTTCCCCCTCGGGGGATAAATCCCCACTTTCTGCCCGGCTGGGACAATGCATTGATAAGAAAAACAAAATGCATGATAATGGGATACGTATTAGTGGCCACAGCAATAGTAGCACCAAAACCTTTGAAGTAGGAGGGAACTTCTGAAGTGGAAGAAGGAACGTAGGAACAATGAAAATGTGGAAATGCAAACTCCCACAACAAAAGAGTACCGGTAGGAAAAGAGACTTGTGTGAATGCAGCCCAAGTCTTCAAAATTTGTAAAGATGTCCTTGTGACTGGTGTGTTGTAAGGATGTGTGAATGCGGTTTGGAAGTTGGGGTTTGGCCCGAACTCTGGGTGTTGGGCCCAAATACCCCAAATCCGAACCGCCCCCCCGAACAAAGTTTGGGTTCCGAACCCGTTCGGGTGGGGGCAGGGAGGAACCCGGTTTTCCCTCACCCCTCCAGGCTGTGCCAGTGAAAGGGACACTGGGGAGCACCTCCCCCCCAGCCTTGTAAACTTTTTTTCTCTCCCCACCCCAGGGATCGCCCTACCTGGTGAGCCCCGGGTCTGATGGCAGCAGATCTGGTGGCAGCGGCACTCAAACGCTTCAGGCCGCTACTAGGCCTTCCAGGTCAAACCAGAAGGCCTAGTAGCAGCCTGAAGTGCTCCAGAGCATCGCTGCCACCGCCAGACCCGGGGCCAGAGCCCCGGCACCACCAGGTAGGTTGGGGTCCGCCGGCGGCGGCGCTCCAGAGCGCTTCAGGCCGCTACTAGCCATTCTGGTTTGACCCAGAAGGCCTAGTAGCGGTCTGGAGCGCTGCTGGACCCGGGGCTAGAGCACCGGCACCACCAGGTAGGACGATCCCTGGGGTGGGGGGATTTTAAAAATAAATAAATTACGAGGCAGGCGGGGTGGGGGGAGGTGCTCCCCGGTGCCCTGCCACCTGCTCAACCTGGAGGGGGGAGGGAAAACCAGGCCCCCACACCCAAACGGGTTCGCCCCCCCGAACCCGTTCAGGCCGAACAGGCCGAACCAAACGGTTCTGGGTTTGGCTGAACCCCAAACGGGCCAAACACCGACCCCCACCCACCCCGGTGTTCGCACATCCCTAGTGTTTTGTTATAAATCTGCGTGTTTGGGCTATACTGTCTGTTTGGTATTCTTGATAGACTCCAGTTCAAGGAGACAGCATGGGAAGTAAAACCCACCAATCCAGCATTAATGAGAACACCCACCAAAGTGTGGAGGGCCGGTGACACCTTTGTGTTGTTGAAACCACATGATGAAGCTTTCGAGATGGGTTCTAAGGAGTGTTGTAATCCATGCTAGTCCAATATATGGCAGCAGCATGGATGACACCACGAGAACTTGGAGCCAACGGGTTTTCATAATCGTGCAGCCAGTACTTGAGAAGCCGTGCTGCACCGTGCTTGGGGAGGGGTGTATTTCTCTCTGCCTGCATAAAACCTGAGGGGTGTAATTATGCCTGATTTGGTTCTCTTGTAGATGATACTGGTGTGGGGTTTTGTTGCGGAACCAAGACTCCTAAGGCAGCAAACGAAAAGGCAGATTGTTCCAACTGAATTTGCCATTCACCTAAAGAAGACACGGCCGGGCTTGCTGGTGGCTTCGATCCTAGCTTTGCATGAGAACAGTAAAATCGAATTGGATGAAGCAGACTCTTTCTTCAAGGTTTGCTTCTTTGCTATTTTACAGGTTTATATTTTACTTTGAACTCCCCAAAATCCTGTTCTCACCTCTAGACCTAGTAGAGATGTTCAATTTAAAGGTCTTTCTACGGTTGTAGCAAGAAAGAAAAAGTTAGCAAGATCCAGTTGCTCCTGCTCTCTCCTGATTGGTTTCTCAAAGCACATGTGTTTAAACCATAATGAAGAAACCTAATCCATTCTTAATGGGCAGATTGTGTCACTGTAACCAAATGCTGTGTTCGGAGTCAGGGATCCAGTTCCCATAGGCTCATTTGAAAATCACAACTGGGATTAAAACCGCAGGCATATCCTGACTCCTTCTCTAAGGAATACAGAATAGGATGCTATAGAAGATAACAGATCTTTACACTAGTATAGCATTCTTATAGTCAAAACATTGTATAAATTAAATAATTCACCTTTGCAATTGGAAAGTGGTAGACTTACCCCTGAATTTAAAAAATGGAAACTTGAGGTCAGTGGCTTCTTCCAGAACATGTCAATCTGTGTTTAAGCAGGGGTTAGAATTAGCGTCATGTCTGTTTTCACCCTCGGACATAAATGTCTTCATTTAAGGATTAGTCAAGGGGCACAGCCTGCTAACTCCACTTTAACACTGCTTTAACATTTCTTGTGCATATTGCAGGGCTGCATAGGGCACCAATACAACCCTGTAACATGTATAAGAAATGTCAAAGCAGAGTTCGTGTCATGTCTGTTTTCAACCCAGATGTTACCCCCTGTCATCATACATTTCTTTTATAATCTCACTGATATAGTTGGAAACTATTTTGATCAGTAATATTTGTGAATGTAAAATTTAAGGCAGAGACCATAAAAATGGTCTAGTGGTTTCAGAGAAATTGTTGCAGTTCTCCTAGCCTCATACTGGGATCTCCTATTAGGTTAAGTTGGTAAGTGAATTTATAAAATTATTCTTTTTTTAGAACATGCTGCCTGATTAGAATGATTCTTAGCAGGGATATGCTTACACATTGATCTCAAAGGCTCCAGTTTGCCTCCTTAAAGTTTCTCCATTGCAGTTACTTTTTAAAGTGTATTTTGTGGGACGGAGAAGGAAGAGGAAACTGTATACATTTAAGAGTCAGCCGTTTAAAAAGGGTAACCCAGAAGTGAGTGCAATAACTCACCATGTGTCCAGTGTGATGCATTTTAGAAATACATCAGAAGCATGCTCAGCTGTGATGTGTAGAGGGAAGTATTTTTATTTGGATTGCTGCAACATTGTGTGTTTAGAGTGCTCTTGCTAAGTTCCATTTGGATTTATACCATCTCTTTGACTATGTATTCTAATACTTTGGTGATCAGATGCTGCATGACGAGAATGAAAATGCTATTCCTCAGCTTCTAGTGGACTTCTGGGAAGCTCTGCTGGTAACATGCCCTAAGCAAGAACTACTACAGGAGCTCTTGTTGAAACTTACTTCTCATTATGTTTGGAGATTGTCTGGAATGCAGCTACCCGACACCAAGCCATTGAAAACTACAGAGGATCTGGTAAAATATAGACTGCATATTAGACTTTCTTTCTGTTGTGTTCATACAGGCACATAGTAGCAGCATGCTGATCCATCAGAATAGCACATGAGCTGGCACAGGTGCAAGTCCCATTAATTGTTAGTGTTGGCATTGCTCCATGCTCCAAAATTAGTAAGTGCATTAGGAAGCAATAATTCATGAAGCCCATTTGAAATGCTTCAGTGCTGGACAAATGGTCTTTAAAAATAGTGTGACTTTGCTAAAAATTATGATTTGGTACATGGACATCTTAATTTTGCTATTAGCTCAAAGAGCAGCTGACCTTTTGACTTAGCCAGTTCAGAATGCTATTGGTTGGGAGATTCCCAGTCACAACCTGCCACTGCTAAATCTCTGACATTGAGGGATTAGGGAATGAGTGCCAGATTTGACAGATCCACCAGTCTAGGCTTTCTCCCTGGGTTTCCAGAGTTAAAACTTCCCATCTTTTTTGAGCCATATTTGGATGAGTTTGTGCATCATCGCTCTGTAAGGCATTTGTACAACCACCGTTTCAAATGATGGAATCCACTCTCCTTAAGGGTCATTATGATAAAACTTCTTTTCCAGTAAGGCTATGCAAGTGCAGAATGCCTTGTGGCTTGGGTGAGAGAGTGCAGGAGGTCTTCTTTCAACCAATAAGAAACCAGTGGCTCTTGCTCCAATCCTAAGGGGTAGAGAATATCTAACAGCATTTCATAAACTATCTTATTAGATTTCCATGTACCTACAGTAGAGCTGAATTTGAGTACCCGCAAAAATGGGTGTACCTGATGAATTTCCAGTACTCGGATTGACCCGACAAAATAGAGTGCCAATTGGTACCTGATTGCGACCCAATTCAAGTACCCAATGTCCTGGAATGTTGACTTCTGGTACTGGGTGGTTTTTGTTTTTTTTTTAAAACAAAATCCATTTTATCGACTTTTGACACCTATTTATTGATTTTTCTGGTCCCAGAAAGGCAACTTCTGGTCCTGATTTTTTTGGAATTTTGTTCTGGTTTTTGTGGGGGGTTTTCAACCCAATATACTGATCAGTAACGGAAAAATCACGTCTTGGGTTCTGGATGCCCAATTACTACCCAGCTAACCCTTTTGGTACCTGGAAATGCAGGTAATACCTGCAGGTATTAAGTCCCTGTTTCAGCTCTAACTGCAGTTTTTAGAGCTGTAGCAGTTTTTGCTCATTTAACCCAGGGTATTAGAAAACAAATGTCAGTATCTGATGTAATTAGATGTTTGAATTTCACATAGATTGGATTTTATTATTTTGTAGAGTCTTGGTTTGGGGATCTTTAGATTTGTCAGATTTCTTCCATCTTTGTATATAGCCTTGTTTGTGGGTTTTCATTTTAGATTGGTCAGTTCCTCTGTTATAAGGTGAAAGCCAAAAACCGACTAAACATTTTTACTTACTTACTACCTCTAATTGGACACTTCAGTTTTTCTAGCATGACCTTGACTTAGAGCAGAAGGCACTGTTGCAATCAAAACTACTTTGGAACTTGGGTTCTGAAAGAATTCTATGGTTTGTGGTCTAGAGAGAGTGCAGTTGCTGTGTTGGTCCCAAATGTAAGAGATGGAAACAAAGTATCTCAGGGTGTTTTCAGACGTTACGGGGCCACTTGGCCCCGTACCGAAAACAACCCATTCATTCCCCGTCGGGGTCACGCCATATCAGACGTGCCGGGGGATCCCGGCGGGGAATCTGGGAGGGGGTGGGGCCGCACGGCGCAACGTGCGGCCGCATGGCCCCGCCCCCTCCACGCACCCCGCCGCCCGCCCTCCGGGGAGACAGGCGGGCGGCGGGGCCAATGCGGCCGCCGCGTCAGGCCGGATTCGCCATGGCCCGGGATCCCGCCGGGGATCCCAGGCCGTGGCAACCGGCCAGATGTTACTTTTTTTCGGTCCCCGCTGGGGTTCTTTTTGACCACGCTTCCTGGGACATTCCCCCAGCTAGCCCGGGAAGCGTGGTTCAAATTGACCCCATGTGCGGATTGACCGTGGCGAACATCTGGCGGCCGCCAAACAGACGTTCGAGTCACATTGACCACAGGTGGGTATTCACCGTGGTTCACTGTGATCTCGTAACGTCTGAAAATACCCTCCGACTTCTGACTTCATACATGCCTGAGGAAGAGTTCTGTGTGGCCTGAAAAGTTGCATATGCTCACCAATAGAAGTTGATCTAATAAATGGTATCTGTGCTATTTATTACCATGGTTTGTAGTCCTCTCTCATTCTGTTGCTGACCTGATACAGTACTACTTTGCTAGCACTGGACCCTTTCACCTTTTAATGTTGCTTGTGCAAGAGTAGTGCTTTGAGTATCGGGCTGTGAGAGACCTAACCTTAGGAGAGCCTTGTTCAGGTGTTCATCCAAAGACCATGGAAAAACAAGAAAGGAGAATTATCCCAGAACTCAGTGAAGCAGTAGAAATATTATCCAAATGACTTAGGCTCTAACTGTTTTTTACACAGTAATACTGACTCCTGAATTGGGAGATCAGTTGTTTGTTTTTATTTTAAATCTTCAGGCTGTATCACACATTACTTAATTATTTAGGAATTTTTACTGAATAAGGTGAAAGTAATTATTTTTCTAAAATTCCTTCCTTGAGAGTTTGGTTGGGAGTCTCCTGTTAACAATTACTAATGCATTTGTCATTATTGGGTGTTTTCAGATGTGACAGTGGCCCATTTTACCCTACTTTAACCCGCAGGCCACCGTCATGTTAGTTCCCAGGCGCCAGATGTTAGCATGGGATCGATTCCAGCCATGTTGCTGGCTAGCGTGCGCTTTGACTTGGGAAAGTCGGAGTCACAGTCAGCACTAGCTGCCAACATAGTCAGGATCCAGCAGCCCGATCAGGTGTAAAGCAGGCTATCGCGTTTGAAAGTCGTTTTCCCTGCTCGGGTTGGAGGGGCCTCTATGACCAGCTGTCATGGCTGACCGTTGAGCGGGGTGGGCTGCTGAATGCAGTGCAGGGACGGCCTGGCCCCCATCACATCAGTTCGGGGGCTAGGACTGGTCCTATCCATGGTGGCAGCCCAACTCCAGACTAGTTAAGTCCGTGACAGCAGCTTGTCGCTGTCACGTGTAAAAACACGCAATGATTTCCAGTTAATGATATTTGAGATTGAGAGATTTCTGTCACTGGCATGGGTTTTACGTGCATCTTGAAAAATAAACTTGAATGTTAAGAGTTCTTGTTTTCTGCTTTATTTGTACAGATCAACTCCTGCTGTCATTATGGGCTGATTTTCCCCTGGGTTTCCTTCATAATGTCCTCAGTCTCTCTGCCTGATGAGAATTATCCTGAAGACCTTTCCAAATTACAGGTAGGAAGCCTTTGCTCTTCATTCACTACATCTTGGGCCACTGATTTTTGTAAATACTCATGCTTCATTCTAAGCATGTGGTTCATCTTCTTTGAACTTGCACTTGGAAAAGGGTCTTCAGCAGAGGTGTGCAGCAGGCACATAAATTTTTGTTTACAAAAAAACCTTCATTTTTAGGGTTTTTCATAAACAAATGTTCATCTTCAGTGGGTTTTGATTTTATTTTATTTTTTAAATTAAAAATCACTACTTGTGTGCAAAATGGCCACAGGACCATTCTACACATGTGTGCCCTTTTACAACATGGCACTGACACTGTTAGTGCCATTTTTGGAAAGGGCTATGCATGCATGAATGGTCTGGTAGCCATATTTGCACCTGTGCAGTGATTTATTTATTTATTTTAAATAGAAAATAAAAAATACTTTAAAAATTACAGCGCATGTGCAAAATGGGTCCTGGGGCTGTCCTGGGCATGCGTGCCCTCGATGCCATTTTGGGAAAGGGCACGCATGCGCAGAACCTTGCACATGTGCAGGGTTTTAGTTTTATAACAAACCAATGCTTGCTTCTTATCTGTTTTCATTTTCATATTTTAATCACTAAAACAAATGAGGTTTCATTTATTTTAGTAACTTTTTAAAAAAAACAAAAACAAATTGCACACCCCTAGTCTTCCGTATGTCTATCTAGCTATCTAAGTTGAGCAGATGTTCAAACATTGTGAGCGGTGGGGGAATGGTATTCTTAGTCATCGAGGTGAACTAATGGTATCAAGGCTCTCTAACTTGTACAATAACAGCCCAGTCCAGGAGCGACAACAGGTCTAGTGGTATCCTTGTTGACCGTATCAAGCAGACCCACACAAGAAGTTAAGACATTTTTATACATAAAGCTGATCAACTAGCAATTGCCTCTTTCTGTGTTTCAATCTGTATCGCCCACAGATGTCGGGGAAGCGCTCGGGGCTGTGAGGGAAACCAGTTGCGAGCTAGATCCTTGCCTGTCCTGCCTGGTGAAAGCTAGCCAAGAGACACTGGGGCTGCTGCTGGCTGGAGTTGTCAGTGCCTCCCTTCAAGAGGGCAGGGTGTCGGATGTTCTTAAAACTACAGTTGTCCACCCCTGCTTAAGAAGCCATCTTTGGATGTTGACTCCTCAACCATATATCGGTCTGTCTCTAGCCTTCTCTTTTTAGGGAAGGTTATTGAACAGGTTATTGAACAAGCCCGACAACTCCAGGCTTATCTCAATATCATCTGATTCCTGGACCCATTCCAGTCAGGCTTTCACCCTGGGTATGGCACGGAGACTGCGCTTGTGGCCTTGGTCCATGATCTGCACTTGGAGACTGACATTGCCCTGTTGAGCCGGTTAGATCTTTTGACGGCCTTTAATACTGTAGATCGTGAAGTGTTGACACAACTGCGGGACCTGGCGGGGGTGCATGGGACCACTCTTGAGTGTGTCTGCTCTTTCCTGGTGGGGCAGCCCAGAATGGTGGTGGACGATTGCTTGTCGTCTTCTCAGGACCGCCGCTGTGTGGTCCCACAGGGTTCCATTCTGTCTCCTCTCTTGTTCAACGTGTATACAAGGCTACTGGGCAAGGTCATGCGGAGATTTGGGGTGAAGTACCATCAATACGCTGATGGCACCTAGTTCTACGTCTCTTTTTCATTTTACCCAAGCTCTGTAGTCTCTGTGCTTACCCTTTGCCTGGGTGCTGTTTGGGACTGGCTCAGAGTGAGCTGACTGAGACTGAATCTAGACAATACCAAGGTGTGGCTGGTCTTGTGGCCTGGAGGGGATTGGGACTCTGGTCGGTTGATTGGGTTTGTAGTTTTGGAGTGCTTCTGGACCCCTTGATGCTCCTGGATTGTCAGGTTGTGGTGTTGCCCAGGAGCACGTTTCACCAACTGCATTTTGTGAGAAGGCTGCGGCCTTTTCTTTCTGATTCAGCTCTGGGCACTGCCATCCAGACTTTCATCACCTCAAGGCTAGATTTCTGCAATGCTCTCTGCATGGCACTGCCCATGATGATTATTTGGAAGCTGCAGCTGGTGCAGAATGTGGTGGCTCACCTTTCAGGGGTGAGGTGCTGTGAGCACATTACACCGGTGCTCTATAGTCTGCACTGGCTTCCTATAACTTTCCTGGCACAATTCAAGTGCTGTGTTTGACCTTTTAAGCTCTAAATGGTCTAGGCCTCAGATATCTGAGACTGCTTGTCCTTCCGTGCCCCTGTGATCAGCCGGGAGCACGTCCCATCAGTTAGATTTGTTCGTATGGTGAGGGCTCACAGGGGGTGGTTTCTTGGTTGCTGTCCCGATGCTATGGAACTTCCTTCCCCCAGAGATTCATTTGAGCATCTTTCGGAGGTGGTGTAAGAGCTTTCTCTTTGTAAAGGCATTTGGTGGGCAGGGATAGGGAATGGTGGGTGGGTTGGAGTAGGGGAGGTGGTATCGGTTGGCTTTTGTGGGGGGCTGTGGGATGGTTTGGGGCAGGTTTGTATTTGGTGGTTTGTTTTTAATGGATTTTTATGTTAGCTGCCCTGAGCCTTACGGGGAAGGGTGGGATAAAAAATTAAATAAACAGATAAGCATGAAACCATGGCATCTTGACAATACGCCCTGTAACAGCCAAGAATGCCAGCAAAATACATTCTGAGGAGTGGGACAGAGAGGAGAGCCACGTAGCTGCATTCCCTATATTTAATATTTTGTATCTTTTATATATGGGCTTTGCATTTTGTCTGCATTTTAAACCCAAATAACACTCTCTCTGCCCCCCCCTTAATTTGTTCAGTCTCTCTTATGTGGTCCATCCATTGATATCACTTCAGTTCATCCTTTCTTGGAGCCTCTACCAAAAGACAGTCCCACTGGCCTTAGCGTCCACGTTCTTTGTGCTACACGGGTAGGAGAATATGAGAAATCCATTGACAAGCTTCTAGACAGATGCCCTGATGCAGTCATACCCTATGCCCAGCATGAGCTGAAGGATGAAAAACGGGTGAGCTATTTCTATTATCCTCTCTTCCTCTTTCCCTGTTAGCTGTGCAACATACTATTGCTGTAGTGATAATCCAATAGCACAGCTGTATTTTTTTATGGATGAAACTGTATTTCTACTTTTCTGAGCACGACTATTTTCATTTTCATTTGGTGGCCAAATCCAATGTATTTTTAGTGGAAGCTGGATTGGGCCCTCTTAACATGTTGTAGCATTTAAGCAGCACAAATCTATCTAGATGCTTACAGCGTACATCTTCATGGGACATGTTAAGTTTTATCCCTGCTGCTTAATTCCCTTAATTTTGTTACCTTTTACACAAATGTGGGGATTTGCGGAAGTTGGCTTTGTGTTTTTACTCAATAGTAGTGTGAGTACGTATATGTGGAGGATACGTATACGTAATTCCAGAAAAGACGTGAAAGTTGTAAACAACTTTCTGAGGAAGAAAAATTGAGCTAAGACTTCCATGCTTTTTCAGCCTGTGCACACATTTCAAGCTTGGAATTCATTCTTTTCAGAGGAGTTTGATTTTATGTTGCTGTGGATGTGAAATAATACTCTCTTCCACTCGGGGGGAAAATTGAACTTTATTTGCCTCTCCCATTGAGGTTGGTACCATTGCAGCCATTTTATAAATAACTCTGTTCTACGCTACTCAGTTATAACTTGGCTAAAGCACATCCAAATGGCCAAGGTCAAAACTGGGAATTGTATCCAAGCTTTCTCAGTCCCAACCTAGTATTTTATCCATTCCACCACATTTTCTTCCCAGAAATAGTTGAACTTTAATCTTTGAAACTTCGCACTGGAGTTTTCAGTGATGAACTATAAATGCTTTGAAAAATCATAACTAGGAGTATTCTGTAAACTAAAGTCCTAGTCCAAAGTATACATGCACACTGCATGCTGCACTCAGGTACACGGCACACACGCTCTGGGCATACACACCGCACATACGGTATGTGGGCCTTGGATTGACCCCTAAATAAATCCTGTTAAACTAGGACAAAGGAGAACTTGGGGTGTAACAGACACTTTTTGTTCCAGGCCTGCCCGATGCAAGCCTGGTTCAAACCCTGCAGGGGTAGCGGCCTGGCTGGAAATGTGTGCCCGGAAGAAATCCGGCCCACAGTCTGGCCCCAGCAGCCGCCAGCTGCGTCAGAGTGGTCCTAACCAGGCAGGAATGTCTGTTCCTGGCCCGGCGAGGGGGGTTGTCCTGGCAGGAGGGCAGGACAACGGTGGCGGCACGTCATTCCCTTCCCCTACTTCCCTGTTGGGTCTGGCTGTGGTGATGTGTGAACCTGCCGCCAGAGCTAACCTGACTGGGGTTAGCCCTCCCTGCCCTCCAGGTGGGATGGCAACAGTGTTAATACCCTTAGTCTCCTTGCCAGGCATTGCAGACTTGACTCCCCTTTTATACAGACAAAATAGACAAAAAAGCTACATTAATGCAATATTAAGGCTGTTAGAGTTAGGTTTCTTGATTTAATCCCAACTTAAATGCAGCTTTTTTACCCACTATATGCAGAACTATCTTTTACAGTTAGGCTTCCTGGCATTTGGCCAGAGGAAGAATCTAACCCAAATCAAAGCTGTAAACACTTAAATCTACACCCTTATTATGCACTGTGAGTAATACCCATGAAGCCCGTAGAACTATGCATGAGTGTAACGTTAAACACTTGGGAAAGGCTTTACATGATGATGATATTAGTGTTCTCGTTTTGTGGGTAGGTATGTTCTCTGAACCAGACTGTCTTGTCTCTCGCCACTAGAGGGCACTATTCTCATTTTGTTGCTGAATAAAAATGGTTTTGATATGAATATATATTAGACACTAATATCAATTGTATTTCTGAAGCACTAGTCAGATTAATTAATAATTAGTTTGATTTATGTTTGTACTGCCTTTGTCTTCAGGCATTTTTTCATTTTTAACTAGCTTTCCAAGACCAGCCATTCATATTTACCAGTGTCTAACTCTTTGTTGTGGGTTTATTTGTGGCTGGGAGTAGGCTCTGTGGTGGAACAAGCTCCTTCCTGAACTCTGTAAAAGGACCAGACATGCTGGAGACAGCTATCCTGTGCTTATCTCCTCGCTGAAAGGTAAAGAACATGTTTTACAACTGAGCCGCGCACACGCACACACGCAGCCTTTGTACTACAAACCAGTACCAACATGAGAGGGCACTCATCATTCTTCAGTTCTGCCTTCTGATCTGAAGCCAGTTACCAATTAATGTCTCTTATGTGGGTTTTTATAAAACTATATACAACCATGGTTTATTTGGAGTGACTGCATATAGATAGTGGATCTAAAATGTGTTATGCTTAACACAGCTGTTCAAATGAGGCCTCTCTTCCCTACACAGAAACCTTATCTGTTATTGCCATGGAACTGGAACTGAGGGATTTCCTGAATGTTCTGCCAGATGACGGGACTGCTGCTTTCTTCCTTCCACATCTTCTTCAGTGCAGCCAAAGGAAACTGGCGACCTAGACATAATCCAAAACTGTGCACACACTTGGAAAGAACAGGAAGTGTGTGAAAGAAATTGGCAAACCAAAAATATGCAACTGTTCATAAGCTATTATTGGATTTAATCTACCTGCTGACTCCTGGGTTTTGTGGGTTGGGTTGGGTTGGGTTTGTTTTGTTTTGTTTTGTTTTTTAAGAAATTCTTGTCTTGCTTCGATGTGATCTCTCTGTGCTGTGCTGACAATCATGACTTGATTACAAAATAGACCTTTGCCAATGGTAGAAATGCATTTCCAGGCATGCAAGCCAGCAAGGAGACTTGTTTACAAAATGGAACAAAGTTGTCGGAGCAGGTGAGGGTACGAGAGCAGTTACTCTGATAGACACAGTTTGAGGTGGCTAGAAAACTGGGGAAATAGTTTAATGTTTCATGAATGAAAAACCAGGCTAAACTTTCAGATACTTGTAAACTGCACAAAATTCTCTACCTCTGTAATATTCATGTAAAAGCTGTCAACTTTGGATCCTGTACGTTTAGCTAGCTATTCCCTGATCCTGCATATAATGATATAGATCTATTCAAACAAACAAGTTGCCCCACTGATGTCTTCCAAGTGCAATTCAAGCCCATTCACATCTTTAAACAGGTGGCCCTGCTGAAGAGTCCCATTGAATTCCAGCTGGAAAAAAAAAATCAATGGGACTTTCATGCTTGAAGTTATGCACATGTTTATCTGCTTTTTTAAAATCAGGCCTTTATTTTCTTGGGCTCTGATCTTTAAAGCACTGCACCAGTGCAAGCTCCATTCAAGTGATTGGGGCTTGTGCTGGCACAGCCCTTTGAAGATCTGAGTTTTAGTCATTATTTCCTACTGAAAGTGTGTATTTGAGACATGATCACACTTTACCTGGACCTGATGGTGAAGGGTGACCAATCTTTATTGCTGTTCATTTACCAACATTTGCCCTCCTTTCAATATTTGGGATGTACTGGACAACAAGCACCTTCAAACATGGTTTATTTATTTGAAGTTGGGCCACAGAAATATTTGTTCAGTATTCAATATTATCTTTACATTTTTTTAAAACTTAATTCATTGTGCTGTCACTACTTGCAGTGGAAAATTTGCAATAAAAATAATTATTGTAGTGGTCACATTGGTTAAAGTTTGCATTCATTAGCCTGGGTTGTAATAATTAAACTATGGGTCCAAAGCTCTTCACTGCTGAGGAGTCCTCTGATAACAACTAAACTCTTCCCGGTGTTACAACTGTATGGATGACCTAACCAAACGTCCTCGTGAACCATGACCTCGGTTCTGTAAAAAGGGGGGAAAGTAGTTGTTAATCATTGTTCAAACTTTTCTGTATATGTTTAGCAAATTACCTCCACTAGCAGATAGGATCTAATTTAGCTGGTTTGATGTAGACTAGTGGCCATCTCAAGAGCTAGATCTAAGCTTTTCATGAGCTGCCAACATACCTCTTTTCTAGTGCACTCAAGTGCAGTGTCTTCTGCTCTACAACCCCCAAAGCATCTCTTGCCTGTATTTTAGCTCAGTGAAACTTTTAGCAAAGAAATAGATGGAATTTTCTATAACATAGAATTGATGAGTCCTTGAAATCAAATCAAACTATTCATGTTCATATATTCTCTTAAAATGATAGGAAAAGCAATTTCTAATTATGACCTTTGAGCAAACCCTTTTTTCAGAATGGTACTACTTGTCTGTGATGGTTACACACAAGTTGAAGAACTGGACCTCCACTTTCTCACAGTGTGCATCAGTACAAAAAGTGCAAATGGTATGGGGGAAAATTACAAGAGATTTTCCTTTGTTTCCTTGCTCACAGCCAAAGCACTTCTTAACCAAACAAAATGCTTTTTAAATGTGTTTGTCTCTTTCTGCTCCTAGTCTTATATTCTCTCCCAAATCCCTCCCAGACATTGGGTGATTTCAGACGTTGTGGGCGGGCGGTTCACCACAGTGGATTACCGGTGGCGGTGAACAGAACAACCAACCCCCCGGGGCAAATAAAAGCCCCAAACAGACGTCATGGGATTGGGATCACAGCCGGGAATTGGGCCGCTAGATCACAGACTGGGGCAGCGCAACAGACGTGGTCAAAACACCCAGAATCCACCAGGCAGGGGCAGGACACAGACCTGGTCGCCTGAGCGCAAACAAAGCCAAAAGGCACAAACGGGAACGCCCACACAAGGGAAATGGGAAGGGAGAGGGAGAAGAGCTGGCCAGGTACCAGTCACAACAGCCACACGGGGGCGCACACAGCACAAGCCCCCAACACATGCAGGCACGGAAGGAAGGGAAGGGGGGGGGGGACATGGATGCCCAGACACCACGCAAGGCATACCAGGCACAAGGGTGTGGGACTGGGAAGAGGGGAGCAACGGGCAGAGGGGCAAGGCAGGGTACCACCAACAGGTACAACAAACCCCACACCAGAACAGTCCCCACAGCAAAACACACAGTCCTGGAATGGGGGGCCCCTACAGCTTGGGAGCAAGGCACAGCGAGCTGGCCGGGAAGGGTCCAGGAGGCATATGCAGACACCGCACCCCAGCAAGGGGCCAATGGATGGCAGGCAGGAGAGGCAGTCCAACACAGCAGGTCCAAGGATGGGTGCCCCCCCTCCTTGTAGGAGGTCAGGAGGGGCAGTCTGGGGGCCCCGCAACCCTGGGGTCACACAAGCAACCAGGGGGGAGGGGTGCAGCCCAGAGGTGGGCAGGTTCCACAGCCGGGGCAGCAGCACTCCGGGAAGCAGGCATCACGGCAGAGACATCAAGGAGGGAGCAGGCACTGGGGTGCGGCCCCCTGGGCAGGCCCGGAAGCCCACACGGGCCAGGACACAGGTGCAGGGAGGTACACGGGCTCCCAGGCAGCCATTGGGGGCAGCTCGGGCCCAAGGCCCAGGGTGCCTGGCCCGATGAACCAGGTGGGGCCAATGGATCATGCCCCGGTGGTACCCCAACACGGACATGTGGTGGGCGATCAGGTAGTAAGCCTCAAAGGGGTCATGCACTGAGAGCCCCAACTGGACATCAGGACGAGACCAAACCCACGCCAGGGCCATCAGCTCCGCCGCGGAAGGCTCCGATAGGCAGAAGCAGGGGGCCAATGAAGATGCCCCAGCCCCAGAAGCCGGTGATACATCGCCACACGGGTGTGCTGGTACCCACGCACCCCGTGAACGTAGCCAAAGTAGGACACGGCCAAGGCAGGTCCACCCTCAGCAAGGCACAGCAAGTAGGCGCCCAGGCTGCACACCCACAGCTCACTCATGGTCTCGGCCCCAGACCAGGGCACATGCAAACACCTATTCTCCGGGACGCGCCCATCAGGAAAGCGGACCAACCCCAGGGTCTCGGCCTGCAGCCGGCAATCACGAGCGCTCACCTCGTAGACAAGGTAGCAGAGTCCAGAGCTCACGCTCACGAAGGCAGACGAGCGGCTGTTGGGCCTGCCCCGGAGCAGCTGCACGGCAGGGCTACACCACAGGTCGCATAGGGACATGGTCTCGGTGTAGGTCCAGGGACGGGGGGCCCCATGGGGACCGGGAGCCCCGTGGATGGACACGCGGCCATGGTCCAACCGCCCGGGGAGATGAGCACCAAGCTCAGGAGGCCTCGCACACCTTCC
>QEPC01010046.1:974711-1022590 GCA_003113815.1 Sphenodon punctatus | reverse complement strand
AAAAAATGTTAGTTACATGCCTGTGTTTTCGCCCTAGGTGAAGGCACTCTCCTGTCCCTTTTGAAATAGGGTGGGAGGTGGGAGCAAGGCTGAAACAAGCCTTTTAAAGTGGAGCTACCATTCACTTCAGTTAGTTCAAGACTGAAGCCAAAAGATTGTTCTCGCATCTGGCTTGAATCTTGAATAACTCAGATTATATGCAGAGAGAATCCATGTTTACTGCCACGTTTTCCTTATTGACAGCAATGGAGAAAATGCAGTGAAAAGGGGTCCTTGATTATCTATCTCAATATCCAAATAGTTATATATACATGCTTATCTTTCCCCAGATATACATAGTCCCATTGCTTTTAATTCTGCAATAACCTCTCCAACTCCCAAAAGAGTTGTGAAGCTTTGGTTCCTGCAGTAGTCTAGCGAGAATACAACTTGATGCCTGGGATATCCCCAAACCTCTGCGTTTGCCAGAATTTGGGAGTGATTGATAGGTGGATACATCCTTAATGGCTTTGTAATTATTCCACATTTTCCCCTGAAGCATGACAATGCTGACTACTGTGAAATAACCCTGCATTAGTTCACTTAGAGGCTACTGAGCGATAAGGACCATTGCTCTGCCCCAGTATGGCAGTTCTTATATTTAAACACACTAGGTAAAAGTTTGGACTTGCCTTAGACTAAGGTCACAATCCACAAACCTCTTAGGCCAGAGCAGTCAGTGGGCTTCAATGGAACTAATCCAGAGTAAGGCTGCTTTCTGACCTGACTGCTGCCACAAACTTCTCCAGACAGTGGTGGGAGCCAGGAGTCAGTCCGGCTGCCAAACAAACATTATGGCAGCCAGGCTGGGGAGGGGGTGGGGAAATGGAGCCAATGGCATTCTTTACACCTATGAAGCAGCCGTTACCCGGGCAGTGTTGGCACTTAGCCTGGGCTGCAAGTTAGGGAAATCCCTAAGTGCCAGCACTGCTCAGGGTGTGGCTCAGGCTAATATCTGGCAGTGGTTTCGGACGGTGACGGTAGTCCCATTTCCACACGGGTCAAAGCGTGGAAATGCAGGCTACTGTCACGTCTGACAACACCCTACGTTTGTGGATCATGGCCTAAAGGTAATCTTCACAGCTCAGGAAAATAACTTTATTTTAATAACATTTTATACAAATGGAGTCTTGAAATCTTAAGGTTTGCCAAGTTTTTTTTAATTTGCTCTTTGGGATGACTTTACATTTTTTTAAAAAAAAATTTTTAAATGTGTGTACAACTGCACTAGGATACCAAAACCAGGGATTTTTCCCACTGTAGGCAAACCCCTGCTAGTACCACCTGCGCCCTTCACACAGCCAGTGCACACGCTGCGCATCTCGCATGCAACCCACGTGCATGTTATACCCAAGTCACATGCAACATGCACAGCCTGCTTCCTGGGCTGGTAGGCCCACTCCCCACTGCCTCCTGGCCCCCGATTCAGCTGCAGGTGGTGATGGAAGCTGGACTGGGCAAGGGAGAAGTACCCCCTTCGACTTGCAGAAGCAGTCACAGCAACAGCTGGATCAGGGCAGGAGACGATGGCAGCTGAAACTGGATCAGTGGAGAATCCACGCAGGGGCTGCCTCTCCAGCCCCAATCCAGTGTAGAGCTTACTGGCAAGGCCATATAGGGCAGCAAGTTGCCTTTCCTATCCCATCCAGCACAGAGCATATTGCTAGTGGTGGTGGCAGGGCAGCAGGAGAGCCATCCCCTTTAAGATGGTGCTCTAGGCAGCCACCTAAGTTGCCTAATGGTGGCACCAGCCCTGCCTATATTAAAAGTTTAACCAAGTGCTTCTAGTCAGGGCCAGGAAGAGAAATGAATTTTCTCCAGTGGGGTTTGTGGTGCTTATCTCCTCTCTGACTAAACCACAGTTACCCCTAATTGCTGCTTTTTGTTTAGTCCTCCATAATGTTCTCTTGGCTTGTTACATCTCTCCTCCCAGTGCTTCTCAGGATAATGCCCATATCCAGATGGGCATCCTTATGGTGACAATTTCTACTGAGGCAGGATTGTGTTTCTTACCTTCTTTTGGGAGCACCGTGTAAGTGGTCTCCATGCCAGCATGGATATGGTCTGTGACATGACAATTCAGTAACCAGGTGCCAGGGAACTGTGGGATCATTTCTACCGTTTGAAAAGTCCCAGGGAAAAGGTCAAACACATCTGCCCTGTAAGTCCCAGAGTGCTTCAAAAAGAAAAGCAACAGTAGCAGTTACCCAGAGTAAATTCACAGTGCTTTACTGATAGAAAGCAAGACAATGACCTAAACGGACTTCGACTTAAGTAAATACTCTGATTTAAAGTATTTCATTACCACACCTAGATGAATAGGATTTGGCCTCAAAATCAAGTCCTTATTTAACAGATCCATTCATTCATTGGTTTATACAATTGTACTTAAAAACCTCTAAAAATTGAAATGGATTTAACAAATTAGCAAAGTTATATGTCAATGAGTGAGGTCACTTAGAGGTAAAATGTCAAAGCAGCATATGTAATTTACATGCATTAAATCACACTAGCATCATAGTGTCCATCCACTTCAGCTATCACTATTCTGTATAAATAATCTAAAATGCAGAGTTACAGAACTGGTGCTTGATAAGATAACAGCACACTGGCTTTCATATTTTGCAAGGAGGCTGACACATACCTCCCAAAATTTCCAGTTGCCAGGGGGACAAGCCCCACCTCCTTACCCAATAAGCTCCCCTCCCTTGTACATTTACAAACACACACACTTCCCAACCATCAAAATACTTAAGGAGGGGCAGAAACTTTCCTCCTTATCATTCCATTTAGTTTCTTGTGATTCCATCATCTTCCCATTGTCCACTCAAGTGCTCTTCCAAGGAAGCAACCAGGAAAGTGATGAGGCTTGAATTCTAGTATTATTATCTCCGTCTTGAAAAAGAGACATTGACCACCTGAAAGAAAGACTGTGGAATTCGGCACCTGAAGTCAGCTTGTCCCTCCTAATTAGGGGCTGTTGGGAGGTATATAATATGAGACTAATCATGGACCTGTTGAAGCCAATGGGAAGAGAAAGGATGCTTTTTCTTGTAATGAGACAAGATAAAACCCCAGAAAGGTAATTTTGGCAGTGGTCAAAACTCCATATAAATTTTGCAGCTGGCACAGAAAGAGCTGGAACACAACTTAAGAGGAATTTTACCTTATAATCAAAGCTGTGGCCGTGGAAATGTGCTGTATGTATGTCTACTTCATTCCCCATTCCCATCAGATACCAGCTGACTGTATCTCCAGCATACATGGTAAGACCGTGTAGGTTTCCATACAGTTTCCCATTAATGGCTGGGGAAAGAAATTATTAATTGATCTTTAGCTGTTAGTTCATGATGTTGAGAGTTTTCCCCTGGTGCTTAAGGCAGCAACCTACATTGGTGGTGGCAGCAAGGCAGTTCTTCATTTCCAAGCAGCATTTCCCCACTAGAGGACAAAATGTCCCTTGATGCTAGATACAGCAAGCAGCTCTTTGTTCTCCAGAGCTGGTTCCAACCACCTGGGTTCCTTTCCAGCAAGCAAATATTCATCCTGATTTTGGATGAAAATCAGGTCCCAAATGTTGGAATTTCCTGCCAAAGAGGAATCCCATTTCCAAATAGCCTCACTATTAGATTTAGCCAAGCTTGAGTTGTCAGCGAGACATCCAAGCAGATATGTCGGAAAGACAATCTGTGATACAAGAGTGAATGGAGGGGGAGAGCGCGGAGGTAGAGAGATAAAGTTGAGTGTTGTCACATCAGGATACAGGTGATACTGGAAACCATGAGATCCAATAAGTTTGCCCAGAGAAAGAGTGTAAAGGGAGAAGAGAAGAGGGTCCAGCACAGAGCTTTGGGGAACTCCCACAGAGAGGGGGAGAAACACAGAGGAGGTACCAGCAAGAGATAAACTGAAGGAGCAGTTCGAGAGATATAAAGAGAACCAGTTGAGAACTGAGTCCTGGAAACCAAAGGATCAAAGCAAATCCAGGAGGAGATCATGGTTAACTGTGTCAAAGGCAGCAGAGAGATCAAACGGGACAAGAATCAAATAGAGGCCCTCGGACTTGTCTAAGAGAAAGTCATTGGTGATTTTGGCAAGAGCAGTCTCAATTAAGTGGAGAAGGTGGAAGCCCAGCTGAAGGGAGTCAAGGGAGGAACTGGAACTGGAAATCAAGACAGTACATGTAGACAGCTCACTTCAGGAGCTTGGAAGCAAAGGGGAAGAGCAAAATGGAGCAATACTTGGAGGGGTCAAGAGTGGTCAATAGTTAGAGGGGTCAAGATAGAGGACAGTGACCATTTTTAAAACTGATGCCCCCCCGGCCCCTCCCACATGTGCAACTGCGTGGGCAAGGGGGGCATCCATGTGACCGCTGATGGGGATAGGTGTGGGTGCGTGCACACTCCCATGCTCCACCCACCTCCACCGATCTCCAACGCATGGAGGCATTGGGGAAAACAGAGGTGCCTCTGTGTGTGGAGATGCATGGAGGTGCGTGGGTGTCTGTGTGACAGGCCGCCAATGCACCACACATGCGCCACAGCCTCCACCCATCCTTCCTGCATCACAGCTCCTCCCAGGCCCATGTGAAAAGGGCCAATGACGTGCGTGAAGGCCGATGGAAAGGACCCAGCAGAGAGGGAGAGATTGATGATGTGCATCGGAGGGCACAGCAGTGGGAACAATCGGGGATGGGGCCAAGGGAGAAGATGGAGATGAAGAGAGGATGGATGAATGAAAAGAAGAGGTAGGATGAAGGAGGAGGTAGGATGACCTCATCAAGGGAAGCTAAAGGGAAGGAAATGGGGGAGGGAGAAGGTTGAGAAGCAAAGTCAAGGCAGATTTATCAGTCATGTTGTTAAATAAGAAGAGAAGATCCTGTGCAGAGAGGGAGGAAGAGGAAAATTAACATTGCTAATGTGGTTAATTCCACTCCACAATTCAATTGGAGATAATGGGTAATTTCAGACGTGACGGGTCCGGAGGCCCGCCATGCTGAATCCTGGACCGGGATCTCTCTCAGTTCCCAGTCTGTGATGAAACCGGCCGTCCTTTAGATGTGCCGGCTCCATCATGCTGGGGAATGCCGGGGGGGAGGGGCTGCGCGATGAGATGTGCAGCCACACAGCCCCGCCCTCCCACCCTCCCTCAGGGAGACAGGCGGGTGCAGCAGCCAATGCGGTCGCTGCACCCGATCCCGTATCGCAGTCGGGGTCATGATCCAGGATGGGCCAAGGTAACACACGTTACTTTTGGCCAATTCCGGATCGTGGCCAATCTAACCACGGTTCTGGACCTCCGGCTGGCCAGAGGTCCAGAACTGTGGTCAAGTTTGATCCCGGCTGGGTGTTCACTATGGTGAACATCTGGCCGGGACCAAACAGACATTCACGGAGATGCTGCCACCACACGGGATCCACTGGGATCCACTGTGGTGAACAGCGTTTTCGTAACGTCTGAAATTACCCAGTGAGTCAGTGTATGAAAGGGACAGCATAACTAGAAGAAGAGTTTTCTCAGGTACACCAACCATTTGGAAGTTCACGAAAACCATCTGGACTCTTGTCAATGATACTTCACATATTCCCAGAAATCTGGAATGGACTAGATGCAATTTTTAAACAGATATTGCATTGGAGAGAAACTGAGATATCCCCATTCACACACCCTTAGAAATATCATAATTCACAAGTTCCAAACAACAGATGTTTGATAGAGAACAAAGATACATTAATAATGTCATAGTATGTAATATATATATATATATATATATATATATATATATATATATATATATATACACACACACACACACACACACACACCATTTGATCTATTTCTTTAAGCCTGGCCTCCTGCAGTCATATCACTGCATAAGTATCCCAGCTGTTCTCTTTAAAAAAAAAAAAAAACACTTGAAAACATGAACCAAGAATGTCCGAAGATATTTTAAAGGCAAAAATAATGATTTCTAATACAATTTCACAGGCCCTGGCTGATAAAAGTTTGGGTGCTGGGTATTGGTGATAGTGTGTTAAAACAATTTTTAAAAACATACCATGCATTTTATTGCTTTCAATGAATTGCTCATTGTTTGTGTCCACTTTTTCTGGATTGGCAGAATAGGTTTTGATATTTTCATCCAGGTACCAAGACTCATTTTCATCAAAAACCAGAAAAAGAAGAGCAAATTGGACTTTCTTTGGCAGTAGAAATGTAGATGAGGACCGCTTGCGGCAGACCACAAGAGTGCCGATTAATCCACTGTAGGTGTCCTGAAATCAAAAAAGGAGGCAATAAAATTCTGAAATACACCTAGCAGAAAGAAAAGTTTCTGTAGTATCTCAGGATGTTTTCAGACAAGCAACTCCTCACTCATTACCGACACATTACTCACTGGCTGCCACGGGGAATGTGTGGGGAGGCGTCTGAAACGCCCTCAGATTGGACATTTATGGATAATTACATAACTGCTGAGATAGAGAAAATACTTTTTGACTTTGGAATCCCATAGGGCTTTGGAGTAAATCAGTGTGTGAATCACAGCCCTAGAGTATTTGCTTCTTACGGACAATTGGTGAAGGAAGTGTCAAAGAAAAATAGGAGTGCTACTAATTTATTTAAAGAAACCATGGCTCCTGAGACAGCATTTTGAACAAAATACAAGTGAAAATAACCAATAACTGTTTCTTTTCCTGGTATTAGAGTTTTTACTAGGATTAATGCCACCAAACAGGTTGCATTTTGAATCTGGGGTGCCCAAATCAACCTGGCCCATCTGGGCACCATGAATGTCTGAACGGGACCCAACAGGTTGCTCAAACGTCAAATGCACTGGCTCCCCTTTGAAAGTGGTCCCAGCCAGGGTGTGCAAATTTCAAAGGTCTGAGAGGTGCAGTGGGGAAGGGAGGTACTGGCCGGCCTTTGAAAGGGACAGGTCCCGGCTGGGACAGCTGCAGAGCCGGGTTCCACAGAGCTCTCAGACGGTGCTTGTCAATTTCAAAAGTGGCTTCCGGGCCACAGCACCTATCAGAGCGCTGTGTTGGGGGGGATGTCCCAGCCTGCATTTTGAAATTGTTGAGGCTTGGCTGAAGGGGTGCTGTGGAAAACTGGTATTTATAGCAAAGTAGTATCTTGCAACTACTGAGATTTCCACACACCCTCTTTTGTTTTCTGGATATTCACTTAATTCCAAATTCTCTGTTTTTGATTTCAGGTTTTTAGGCTTGTTCGCCACTCAAAGGTAAATTTTTTATTAACTTGATGTTGAAAAATAATGTGTCTCTTTTTTGTTTGTGAAGTGATGAGCAGGAGGTGGACAGGCAAGCCCCATTGTGGTTTACAGTTTCAGAAACTATTTTTCTTTATATGCTGGCTGGCAGCCAATCTGGAAGCTGGAACAGACAGAAGGGGTGTGGCCTGTCCAATGCAGAGGCACCTTCCCTGGGAATGGCCAGACCCAAGGCAGGCTGAAGCAGTGGTGTAGGAGGTCTAGCCACTACCCCAAAAGCCCCAGAGATGTGGGTCTGAGTTGGATCTTAACACCCGCAGCCCTGGCTAGCAGGAGCTTCCAGTATGCAGAGTCTCCAAAACCATAGGGTCAGGATCGTAGGCCCCTGTTGCTGCTGCATAAGGCCTGCATTGTCTGTATTAGTGGACTTTGGGGGAGCACTACAGGTGCTGTTGACTGCTTCCCATCCACTCCTCCTCCATCTATAAATGAAGAGATTTCTATAGCACACCATGGCTGTTTTTAAACGGGGGCAGGCGGCCAGTAGAGGACACATGCACTTCTGGTGGGTAGGGGAGGGTTTAAATGGTGGCAGATGGGTGTGAACTCGGTGTGCACACCTATCCACCTGACGGACACCCATGATTCCGCACGGTGCAACCTGGGATTTTCCAGGTTGCTCCGTGCAGGGAGATGGGTGGAGGTAGGTGGGTATGTGGGTTGCAGGAGTGCATACCCACCCACACACACTTTTACACAGGTGCTACCAAATGTGCCCACTGGGTGGACCTGTGTGGTAGCGTGTTATGTAAAAATGCCCCATAATTCCAGTCTCTTTCCCAACCCAGAAACCTCCCACTGCTGAGTAAAGGGGGGCAACAATATTATGCCTTTCAAAGCAGCAAACCTTATTAAACTGCAAATTTGACCACCACAGGATTTGGTTTTACTAACAAAAGAGAAAGTGGAAGAATACCAAGATCCTCTCCTTTTGATTGCAAGGACATTTTTAAAAAATCTGAACTACAGAAACAGAACTAAATAGATAATGGTCATTAAACATTTACCTTAACTTTATCCACAGTTGAGTAATAAGCCCAAGGGATACATTGGGGATCCCCTATCCCAGAACCAGATCTCTCAGGGATTTTCCAGACATAATTTTTTGTTTCACCTGAATAAAGGAGATATTACCACTTTTAAAGCATGTGCTCCCTTGTGTTTGCCTCATGAAGAAGCTTCTGCGATCAGCTTCTTCGGATAAACAAAGGAAGTTGTCAAGGTTCAGGACTTTAAAAAAAAAATTGACTAGTAGCTGTTTATTTCCTCTTCCCAATCCTGTCATGCTAATGTTAGCAGACAACCTGGGGAATGACACAGTGATTTGCCCTGTAGGGCAAAGTCCTTGCATTTTAAACAAAAGGATCCAAACCAGATGTATTTTGGTTTAGTTTACTTTTTCCTTGAGCTTCCTTTCTCACAGACCTAGCTATTGTTTCTTTTCCCATCTGTAGAACTCTGGACCTTCTTGGCTGATTTGACTACAACATATAAATGTAAAAAAATTCATTTACTGAGAAAAACAGAAAACCTTGAATGCTACATATTGAGTGCAATTCTCATTTGTCCAGTGTGCAAAAAAGTTGCATTCACATAATTACCATGTTAAACACGAGAGCTAAATCATCATCATCCATACCAAGAGGCATCATAACCATGGCCAGTGCTGCTGCCTGCAACGTAGTAAATAGACGAGGAGGCAAATACCCACTCACGGGTAGCTATCATTTTGTTTGTTATCATCTACTTCCAAGTGGTCAGACAGTATAAGTGCTGACCAGGTAGAGAATCTGCATGAAGGAGTGACACTGTGGGTGTAATCACACAACATGGGGCCCAACATTGCCCCAGATCCACCCGCCTGTCTGACTGGCGGCTGCCAGATGTTTGGGATGGGATGGGGCAGCTCTGCACAGCATCATCCCCAGAAATGACGAGTACACTGTGTAGGTTAACTGTGCCCAACCCAGAGAAGGGGCTCCCACAGGGCACCTCCTATGTGAAAGGCCCCCCAGCAGCCTTGCCTGCATACAGGTCCACCAGCACCATGGACAAGACCACGGTGCAGGCGAGGATCAGGCCCTGCAGGAAGGTGTCACCAGCCGCCCATCAGCTGTTGGAGTAGCAGGGGTGGGAGGCTGCACACCCCGGCCGCTCATCCATCAGCTGGTGGAACAGACTCTAGGAGAAGCCGCCGCAGCAGTGGAAGTATTTGAGGGAGAAGGAGGATCAGCCCTGTTGTCCCTGGCTGGAATGGCTATTCATGCAGCCGAGGACACTGGGGATGATTCTCCTCCTCCCTGGGGTCCGCTCCAATAGCTGATGGACAGGTGGCCGGGGCATGCACCACCCCCTGCCAGTCCAACAGCTGACAGGCAGCTGACAGCAGCTTCCTCTGGGGGCCCAATCCTGCTGCCTCTGCACCAGAGTCCTAGAGTCCTGCCCATGTTCTGGGGTTCCCAGGTTACACTGGAGCAGCAGGGTTGTGCGGTGGCTCTGTGGGTGGCTGCTGCTTGGGGCCCCACAGAGCAGCTCTGGAACCCCAGCCCAATGACCTAAGGCTCAAATGAGAATAATTATTTTTTCTTGTGAGAATCAAGGGCCTGTAGCAATATCAAGAGATCTCAACAAGAATCTCATTTAAAAATAAAAAAGCAACTGTGCATGTGCAAAATAGCCACCAGGGTCATTATGTGCATGCTCAGTCCTTTTCCAAAATGGCACCGGCAGCGTCAACACCTGCAGTAGGGAGCTGCCTGGCAGGGCTGCTGCTCCTTTAAAAGTAGAGTGTGCCAGCCCAATGACTGGGCAGGCTGGGTGGTGAGTAAATGTTAAGGGCATGGCAGAGCCAGCCCTGCAAGAATTGGAAAACTCCAGCTGACTGGGAGTAATGCAGAGTGGGCAGACGTTGGCCCTTTAAGGCTGGAGAAACTGGAGCCTAGCCACACCCACTCTGCCGGTATAAGAAAAGGCAGCTTGCTGAGAACCTTAGTCTGTGCCTGGCTGTGACCAGAGACACATCCCTCCCTGGGAGCTCTCAGCATGGAACCTAGCCATGGTGCTGAAGATGATGAAGGCTGGTATGCCTGAGAAACCAGGATAAGCAAGGAGGCTGCCACTGGAGTGCTGAGATAATCAATGGTCTTGGAACTGGAGTACCGACCTTGTGACTATTGAGGGCTGCTGTCCAGGGTTCTGGAGTGTTATAGACTATAAGAAATCATGTATGGACTATGTGCCTGTGATCTAATGGAGAACTGTACCAGTAAAGGAGGACTATTTTACAGTTGTGCGAGACTGGTATGCTAAATCCCTGTAGAGACAATGTACAGGTGAAATTCCCAGCTGAACACCAGAGTATGGGGTCTGACCTGGAAGCAACTTATGCCCAGGAACCGCACCATGACACCGCCATTTTACAAAAGGGCAGCTGGTCTGCACATGTGAAAAATGACTGCCATGCATGCGCAGAATGGCTGCCCTTTTCCAAAATGGCAGCAACACTGCTGGCACCATTTTGGGAAAGGGGTGCACATGCACAGAATTGCCCCGGTGGCCATTTTGCACATGTGCAGTTTTTTTGTTTGTTTCCTTTTCTTGAGTTTCTAGCGAGAATGCAGCCAAGATGCTGCTGATTCTCTGCTCGGCCTTATTTGTTAGAACAAGTCAAGAACCATGATTCTTGACGATAATCAAGAGAAACTCAAGACTGAGTTTCAGCCCTAGACAACACCCTGCATGTACATGCAAGTGAGGGAGGGAGATAGACAATGATGCCTCTCACTGGAAATGAGAATTTGGCACCCACTTAAATCTAGCACGGCACTTTGGCATGCAACTTGCACATGTATAACCCCCTTGTGCAACCAGACAAATAAAAAATGCACTTCTTGCTCCCAACCAAATTATACAGTTTTTGGCAAAGTCTCCTATTTGCTACAAAGGGAATTTTCCCTCAATAAAAACTGCAGAATGACTGCAGTGCAGGACCTTTACCTGAAGTTACCAAGACACCTAAAAATAATTAACTAGTAATTATAAGTATCTTATTAGTTGACAGAACTTAATGCCATGACAGCTTGTTTTCTAGAGTACATCATTTTAGATAGCTTGGCTCATTTACTGATGACTCAAATTCCATAGAAGAAGATATTACATGGAGAATTCGGACTGCTAATTTGTGTTATTATGCACTATACCATCTAAGGCCATAACTAGAACATCTAAAATTTGGGTGCACGAAACAATAACATGTTCCCTACGGATGTATAGGGCTGAAGCGTTGGACTCTACAAAAAAAAAAGACTGAAAAAACACTGATGACATTTGAAAATAAAGTTTTCTGGAAGATCTTTGGAGTTATAAAAAAATATGAAGTCTGGAGAAGAATGACAAATGAAGAGAGATTTTGTACCATTGACCATACATTGGAAGAGATTAATGCAAAAGGATTACAGTGGCTGGGACATGCAAAATAAGGGCTGTGAGAAAAAAATTGACAGAATGCCACATAACACTAAACCCCAGGGAAGACCTTGTACCTAATGGAAGCATTTTGTGAAGAAAGACCTAGAAATTTTGATCTAGTATATTGTAGAGGAAATAGCAATAGACAGAACTCACTGGAGAGCAGTTGTGAATGAAAGCAAGAACCAATTAGGTGTCAGCTCTGCAGAAAGATTAGTTGACAGTTCATCAGTAGATTTAGGAAAACAATGCAATAACTAGTAATTGTATGACAAATAGTGGTTTCTTGATAGTTTAGTAAACCTGACGGCTGAGGGGTTGGGTTTGCTTTGTTTTATTTTCGTTTTTTTAAAAAACATCTCTAAAATGAAAACCCAAACCTTGTTAAAACAGATTGCATTTTGCTGTTAGAACAGGGAAGTGAAGGGTGCAATTACCTGGTTTGGTTTCAGCAACTGTGGAACTGTCCGTTTTCACACCGTGCGCATGTACATTGTAAGGTCTTGTGGCCATATTCTTAAAAACAACTGTAACTTTATCTCCAACATTCACAAGCAGTAAGGGGCCTGTTGTGGGATGAAAAGATGCTATGAAGGTAGCCCAAGCAGTAAAGGCCGTCTTATTGTGAAAAGCATATTCAAAACAACATTATTTTGGCATAAGTTAGGACCAAGCCCACATTGTTCATGGTTACTGTCCAGTTGGTTTTAAAGAGCCATATTCAATTTGTTCTAATGTGAAAGAGCTCTACTGATTTCTGCTAGTTCTGTGAGGTAAAGCACATTGTGACAACACCTAGAATTTCCAGGTGCTGCTCTTCTGCCTTCCTTCCTTTGGGAGTGCTGAACGTTCTGTCAGTGTATTCCCGATAAACAACTTTCTTGTATTTGGAGCCAATGAAATTGTCTTCTTTACTTAAAAATGGATTTCCAGGGCTAAGGAATATAGTAAATACATTGAGAATACATTTTTTAAAAACACCACTGTTTGTTATCTAACATGTGCCTCACAAGCATGGGCCAGGGCTCTGTGTATGGTAAGAGTTGGTTGAATATGCAGCCTGACTGCTTCAATCTTAAATTTGGGCTTTTAGATTCCCAGAACTTTTCAAAATGTCAATCTGAAACAAAATTTTGACCCAGCCCAACCATTAACTGTGATAAAAGTATGAACTCTCCTAAATGTTACAATAAATGTGCCATAGAGGGGTTTAATTTTGCTGTCACATATTTGTGCTGTGTGGTGATGTGTCTGTGGCACACTAATGTATTTGTTCAGTGAAAACAGGGCCACTGAAAAGATGCAAAATCCCTCTGGAGCCTAAGAGATTTGCAGATACTGTAATCTAGACCAAGCCAGGCACTTAAGCAAAAGCCTAACTTTAAGCACATGAATACTAATTATGTGACCCCTGAGCTTCAGGGCAGAGGGGCTTTTTACATGGTTATACGTGTGTGTCTATTTAATGTATTTTTATATGTAGTAACACACCCTGAACCCTATACATTTATAGGATATAAATTTAAGGAAATGCATACAAATAATAAACACCCCACTGACTTCTACAGGCCTGAAAATAAAAAGGAACAGTTAGGCTGCAACCCTCAAACCATCCCCACTCATCTCCAGACTAAGCGGTCTGAAGATGAATTGTGACCTTATGCCCTTAACGTTAATGTCCAAGTACCTTACTGAATCAGGACTAAGGGCCTGATCTAACATCCATTAAAATTAGGGATGAAATGAGCAGGGAAATAAGTCACGGTTCTTACTCGGTGTCTGGCAGCTGTGGGGGACTGGAGGAGGGCAAGCTGTCTGAAGTTGAATTTTGACAAGACAGAGGTGATGCTGGTAGGGGGGCTGGGGAGTTGGTGACTCCCATCATTGATGGGGTTCACCCTGCTCTGTCCCTCCAGGTTCATAGTCTGGGGGTGCTCCTCGACACACAGCTCCGCCTGGATGTCCAGGTGGCAGCTGTGGTGAAGAGTGCCTTTGGTCAATTACATCTTATACATCATCTTTGACCATACATCTCAGACTCTGACCTGGCCACCATCATCCATGCCTTCATCACCTCAAGACTGGACTACTGCATTGCACTCTATGTGGGGCTACCCTTGGTGATGGTCCAGAGACTGCAGCTGGTGCAGAACACGGCGGCCCGTCTCCTTATAGGGACGGGGCACCGAGAGCCCATAACACCTGTGCTCCATCCATTGCACTGGCTGCCTATAGTCTTCCGGGCCCAATTCAAGGTATTGGTTTGAATTTGAACCTATAAAGCCCTATATGGTCTGGGCCCTGTCTACCTGTGTGATTGCCTCATTCCCTGACTTCTGGATCGGCACCTGCGGTCGGCTAGGAACACCCTCCTTGAGGTCCCCTGGGTGGTGACCATGGGGAGGATGTTCTCGGTGGTCACTCTCAAGCTGTGGAATTCCCTCCCAGCAGAGGTTCATCTGCCCCCAGATCTTCCCTCTTTCTACCGACAGTCTAAGACCTGGCTGTTCCGCCAGACTTTTGGTGGGGTAGACGGGTAGTGCATGGGGGGGCAGGGTATTTTTTAGCTCCACTATTTATATTCATATTGAGATCTGTGATGATTTTAGCTGGTTTTATGTTTTATATTTCTGTTTTAACTTATGTGTCAGTCGCCCTGAGCTGCTCAAGGCAGGATGGGGGGTGGGGGGGAGGATTATTTGTGAGGATTTCTGAGTAGTCGAGGATTGGGCTCGAGTTTCTGGGAGCTACTCGGTAATACCAACAAATACTCAGTGCTCTGTAAAATACTCAGTGATTCTTAGGTGTCCTTCCATCCTTATGTCACCAAAAAAAGGGGTGGGGGGGACAGGAAGGGTGGAGCATGAAATTTTCTAAGGGGGCACGACAGGCAGGAAGGGAAGGCAGGAGGAAAATTTCTAGGAGGGGGGTGGTAGACAGGAAGGGAAGCCGAGGGCAGCAAACTCACGGATGCAACCCATGGAATCCAAGCAGAGGGAGCCAGCACGCCACCGCTGGCTGGCTGGAAGCATGCTTGACTACATTTCCCAGCACGTTCCTAGGGAGCATTAGAACAGTGGCCACTGCTGGTTCTCTGGGAGTATGCTGGACTACATTTCCCAGCATGCCTCCAGAGCAAAGATGGCAGCCCAATCTCCTCCCAGCATTAGAACAGTTGTAGCTGTCTGTGAGCCGTGAACTGCCAGTCGCTGAGGGGAACTGTAGTGTTGGGGGGACCTCACGGGAAGGCAGGGTACGGTGACTCAGCAGCATAGGATCAGTTAAGCATTGCTCAGTTGAGGAGTTACTGAGTACCAAGTACCGTGACCATTACTTGGTTTCTTGGTGCTCGAGAAACCAAGTCAAAATTCATGATCCTTTGTAAACACAGAGTAAAACTGAATACTGAGATTTAGCCCTAATTAAAATGAAGGCGTATGTGGCATGTGGTAAGTGTTGCAATATCCAGGCAATGAATTATTTTATGTAGATACATGAATAATTGGTCTATTTATTTATTTATTTCATCAAACCCCTCCACCTGCCCCCTTGACCCGATCCCCTCCTGACCTCTATTGCTCCCACTGTCGCTCCCCCCCTTCTGCATGTCATCAATCTCTCCCTTTCCACAGGCTCCTTCCCCTCTGCCTTCAAACATGCCACTGTCTCCCCCATCCTCAAAAAGCCTACCCTGGACCCTTCTGATCCCTCTAGTTACCGGCCAGTCTCCCTCCTTCCCTTTGCTTCGAAGCTCCTGGAACGTGTCGTCTACTCCCGCTGCCTGAACCTCCTCTCTGCCAACTCCTCCCTGGACCCTCTCCAGTCCGGCTTCCGCCCCCTCCACTCTACTGAAACTGCCCTGGCCAAGATCACCAATGATCTACTTGTCGCTAAATCGAAGCGCCACTACTCCATTCTTGTCCTCCTTGACCTCTCTGCTGCCTTTGACACTGTCGACCACTTGCTCCTCTTGGACTTGCTTTACTCTTTGGGCTTCCGTGGCTCTGTCTTTGACTGGTTCTCCTCCTACCTCTCTGACCGCTCCTTTAATGTCTCCCTCCTCGAGTCGACCTCCCCCTCCCTTCCCCTCTCGGTTGGGGTTCCCCAAGGTTCTGTCCTTGGCCCTCTCCTCTTCTCTATCTACACCCTGTCCCTTGGCAAAATTATTGCCTCCCACGGATACCAATACCATCTCTATGCTGATGACACCCAACTCTATCTCTCTACCCCCTCTCTCTCCTCCTCTATCCGCTCACGCCTCGTCGACTGCCTCTCTGATATCTCCGCCTGGATGTCCCGACGCCAACTCAAACTGAACATGGCCAAGACTGAACTCCTCATTTTTCCTCCATCCCCCTCCTCTCCCTCTGACCTGACCATCTGCATTGATGGGGTCACCATCCGTCCTGTTCTCCAAGCCCGCAGCTTGGGCTTCATTTTTGACACGCACCTCTCCTTTAAACCTTACATTGACTCTGTGGCCAAATCCTGCCGATTCGCTCTCCTCAACATTGCCCGCATACGCCCCTTTCTATCTATCTCCTTGGCCAAAATCCTTGTTCATGCCATGGTTATCTCTCGCCTCGACTACTGCAACCTCCTCCTTGCTGGGCTCCCTCTCTCCCACCTGTCCCCCCTTGTTGCGATCCAAAACTCTGCCGCCAAGATCATTCACTCTGCCCGTCGCTTCGACCATGTACGGCCTCTCCTCCTCTCCCTTCACTGGCTCCCCCTTCCTGAACGTATCCTGTTCAAACTCCTGGTTTTCACGTTCAAATCGCTCCATGACCAAGCTCCCCCTTACCTCTCGGACCTAATCGCCCTACGCACTCCTGCACGCGCTCTCTGCTCTTCCTCTGTCCCCTCCCTCGCTCTCCCTTGTTTCTCCTGCTCGCCCAACCGCCTTCGTCCCTTCTCCCTCGCTGCCCCACATGCCTGGAACTCCCTCCCTGCCAACATCCGCCTTGCCTCCTCCCTCCGCTCCTTCAAATCCCTCCTCAAGACCCACCTTTTCCATGCTGCCTTTCCCAATGCCCTCTAGTCTTTCCCCTTGCTCTTACTGTCAGCCCTCCTCTGCTGACTGCTGCTACCAACCACCTTGTAACCAAGCCAAGTACACACACCTGAGACTTCGCATCCGCCTGAATGTTTGTTTGTCTTCTCCCATGTCTCTCCCACTGTCCCCTCTCCCTGTCTTCCCCCCTTTTGTCTTTGTCTTTTAGATTGTAAGCCACAAGCAGGGACAGCATCTGATTGTATGTTCTGTACCGCGCCAGGTTGCAACTGGCGCTTTATAAATGTTTAATAATAATAAAAAATAATAATATTTAGAAAATCTTATACCACGTCCCTGCTGCACAGGGGTATAAACATATACATATAAAATACAAATATAAAACTCTTACACAAAGCACGTATGGGGGGAAACACAAAAACAAAACAAAAAACCTTCCCTCCCTACCCGTCTCCCTCGCCAAAAGTCTGACTGAACAGCCAGGTCTTACAAAGTCGCCTAAAAGAGGAGAGGTCTGGGGCCACTCAAGCCTCTGCCGGGAGGGAGTCCCACAGTCTTGGTGCGGCCATCGAGAACGCCCTCTCCATAGTAGCCCCCCGGGAAACCATAGGGATCTCAAGGAAGGCGCCCCCGGTTGACCGCAGGGGCTGATCCAGAGCCCGGGGAGTGAGGCGGTTCCCCCAAGTAACTAGGGCCCAAGTCATGTAGAGCTTTAAAGGTCAACATCAACACCTTGAATCAGGCCCAGAAGACTAGGAAACCAGTGCAGAGAATGGAGCACTGGTGTAATATGCTCCCGGAAGCCCGTCCCCATAAAGAGACAAGTCACCGCATTCTGACTAGCTGCAGTCTCTGAGCTGTCGCCACGGACAGCCCCATGTAGAGCACATTACAGTACTCAAGTCTTGAAGTGATAAAAGCATGGATGATAGTGGCCAGGTCAGAGTCTGAGACATATGGCCAAAGCCTCCGCACCAGATGCAATTGGCGAAAAACAATAAATACACAAACACGTACATAGCTTGGAGGTGAGCTGAAAGTGCAAACGTCTTGTGGGAAGTTTTCTGCAGGATCATAATATTTCTAACAGACAGCAGTCTACCTCATAGTTCCATGGTAAATGTGCAGTGGAGTGAGCAGGTGTTGATGTGATCCAGCCTCTTTCTTTTTCACTCTCTCTCACACCTTAGAGAAAGTTAATCAAATATGCTGTTCAGGGCTGTTTAGTTGTTCATTCTGGATTACCTTTCATCATGGAACCGATGTCTCTCCTCTTCCCACGTCCTATTGGGGGAATAGTCCCACTCCACTTCTACTGCTGCAATGTAGAAAGTCTTTTCGTGTAAGTATAGTGATGGCTCTATAGGCCACCACTTGCTTTTCTTCACTGTGTACTTCTGTTTCATGCCTCCTGTGAAGTGATCTGTGGTCAGGCACTCCACTTCAAAAACCCCTGGAGAGACAAACGGGAAGCAAAGAGATGAAAATCAGATCTCACCCTAGAGAGCAGTGGTTCTCAACTCTTTGGTGAGCAAGACCTACCAAAACATTTTTTTAAATTCAGAACCAGGAGTGACCAGACGGCAGCAGAGGCAGTGGGGGAGCACATGATGCTGTGGATCAGCATATGATGGCAGCAGTAGTGGGGGAGAGGGGACGTGTTCAGAAGCAGCAGGAGGCGAGAACAAGATAGGTGGAGAAGATGGAGGAAGTCACACGCTCCTCTCCTCCTCCTCCCCCACACCTAACCCTAAGCGGCACGGAGAGCCAGAAGGGTAGGAGAGGATGCAGCAGAGAACGCAATATAACTGCACTAGTGCTCGTGGGGCCCCCAGGACCCTGTGAACAGCGTCTCAGGCCACTCCTGGCATTGTCTGGTAGTGGTGGTCCCTTACACACTGGTTGAGAACCACTGCTATAGAGCATGTGTGTCTGTGTTGTCTTACTTTTGTTTATTTAGGCTGTAAGATTTCAGGGCCATACATTCTTTGGAGAATAGATGCATGGCAAGCACTCGGTATTGATTTAAATTGTAATCTCATGTCCCCATGCCTTTGAACAGTATAGACATCCATGCCACACAATAAATAAAAGTAAACTATTATTTCAGGCTTTAACTCTGTCCCATCAATGGTCTAAAAGATGAAACAAAAATGTGTCTTATGACCGATGCCCAAACTCCTCTATTAAACCATTCCAGTTCAGTAAGGAAATTTAAATGAAATATAATGGCGCAAAGATGATCAAATACTTAAAGAAGTCATTTAATACAGAGCACAGTTGTAAAAACACAATCCACCCCTAAAATCTCTCATTTATCAGAGCACTAGGAAGGACTCCAGGGTAGTTCAATAAGATGGTTCTGCTACACTGTGTGTTTAGTACAATGTGTGTATACTTGTTACGGTGTCCAGACCCAAGGGAAAGCATAGCAAATATGATTGTCATTACTCACCTTCAGAGTCAGGCTTCATAATAGTTGTGAGAGAGGTATGTGGAAACAGATTTGCTGTGTCCCTCCTCACTCCCTGAGTTAAGAAAGTGTTTTCTGAAAAGTATATTCCATGGATGTCAACTTCCGATCCCAAGCCAATAAAATGCCATGAAACCGTGTCACCTTTACACATCTCAAGGCCAGGTTGTTTTCCATACATATATCCATTTATGGCTGCAGGAGAGTTGACAACGTTATTAGTTTGTGAAGCACTTCACTGTTAATGACACACATTTCAGACAATGTGATTTCCTGATGGGCAAATATATCACAAATATCAAGTGGTGTGTGTCATCACAGCAAGTTGGAAAGACCACTCATAAGAATAAAGCAACTTTGAAAACCCACTTTCTGCCCCCAAGATGATTAAGTCCCATTCAATTATGTATTTTCTCTGAACGTACTGTTCTAATAGGAAAAGCAGCAACTTGGCACTCATACGTTTTGCTATTTGTGTGTATTCAGAGTGCTGACTTTACTGACTAAAGTTTTTGTTGTTTTTCAGGAGGTGCAAGGGGTGTTTTGGCTGCACCTCTCCAGCTTCCGTCTTGCCCCTCTTCTTCCAAACCCTTCAGCCAGGGAGCAGGGCCATACTGGAAACGGGCAGGGACAAAGGATGTGGCCACGCCCCCTTTCCAAGCATGGTCACATCAGAAAGGGATGGAGCAAAGATACTGGCTGTTAACAAACGAAAGGGTAGCTCACATTAGTCCACACCAGGTGGGTGTGCACTTGCCCATTTATTAGGTGTTAGCTCGCACCAGCCACGTGGTTACCACCCACCAGACACACATCCCCCACTCACGGCGGGGTCTTGGAGAATGTGGAGTCGGGCTAATGTGCGCCACGTGTTCACATTCTGTCAATTAGGTTGTGTGCAGTGCCTCAGTGTGTACAGGTCCACCAGCACCATAGAGTTGCAGACGGAAATCCTACAGTGTCAGAGGAGCAACTGCTTCCTGCCCTTCTCTCTCTTTCACTAGGGTTGCAAGCACATGAAATATACGCAGGGGGCTGCCCATTTATTAGGCTGGAAATGCAAAACGTGAGTGGGGGCTGCACGGACTGAACTTGGACTCCAGCAGGCTATTGTCTCATTTGTTAACACCCTATCTCCTGCCTCCTGCACCCCCCAGGCTAATTCTGCAAAATCGGCATGTGGCCATTACCAAGGTGTTAACACCCAGTACACATATATATTCTAAGTAGTCAGTGACTAGATAAACATTAAATGAATGTATAAATATTCAGTATGAGTTACACAATAACCATTGGCCTACACTAGTTTGATAAACCTGAGCCCCACAAGCATTAATTCCAATCCATGATGAAAGGAATGTTAATTCTAAATAAGGAAGAAGCCGAGTTTGAGATGACTGCTTCCTGGCCTGGACCTTTTGCATGGTTATGCAAAAGAGGAAGGGTAAGATATAAATATGAATGAATAAGTAAATAAATTATGTCAATGCTAATCCCTTTTTAGGCCTTAAGAATGGCTATGAAATGCAGAGGCAATCAGGCTAATGGAACTGTATAAATTATAAATGGACAAATCTATAAGATCCTACTGGGCATATCTCATCATATATAAAATTGTGACATAGTTTAGGCACTGTCTGCAATATTGTTGGATATGTGCTAGCCAATTATGTGTTGAATCATCATTCTTTCCAATACACTGCTCAGTGTAAACAAGTTATAAACCAGATTACAAAGTCATGGAGAAGACTGGGGGACGGGTATCAGCGCAATCCTGAACCCACTGAAGCAAGTGCCAAACTTTCCACCAACTCCAATGTGAGAAGACTGCGCGCCACCCCAAGTCTATAGGAACCGAGAAGCAGCTTTTGAATAAGCTTACAGTGCATTTTGTTGGACTCTTGGAAGTCCTCGTCTTCCTTGTCAACATCATTAGGATTTTTTATAAACATCAAAATGTTGTCATCCAAGTACCAGCTCAGATTCTCATCAAACACAGTAGCAAGTAGAAAGAATTCCTTGTCTGCATTTCTCTGTAGAGAAGAACCAGCACAAATCAGGGGGGAAATTAAGTGGAACAGCAAAGGCTACTATTTGTATAACATTACTGTGTGTGTAACCTAATTAACGAGAGTTGTTTGCATTTCTGCAAGAGTGCTTTGCACCTTACATTTGTTCATCAACCTTCCATGGTCCCATTCTCTAATCTGCATGGCCACTTTATCCCACTCTGGCAGGGTATCTCAATACTAATCTGAAAGGACTTCATCTAAGGCCCTTTTTAAACAGACGCTCTAATACCCATAAAATGGGTGTTACATTTTATTATACATGTTGCAGGGCACCACTGCAGCCAATCACCATGGGCCCTGTGCACACATGATGCCTACACCCAGTTCCTCTGGGTGGAGATGGGTGTTGGCCGGGAGCAAACACTCACCAATACTCACACCCACCCACGGAGCAACGGACGTGCCGGTTGCTCCATGGGTGGGTGTGGGTGGAGACGGGTGTTGGCCGGGAGCAAACACTCACCAACACCCACCGAAAGTGGTGTTTACAGACACCCCCACCCATCTCCACCCAGGGAAATGCTCCCCAGCCACTGGCCAACACCCATCTCCTTTGGCAAACTATCCCACTGCCTAACAGTTTGGTAGTTAGAAAATTCTTCCTAATGTCTAGTCTTAATCTTTCTAAGTCCATTACATCTAGCCCTAGCCTTTTGTGATATGTACCTGTCCACTAAAAACTGGACTGGGATCACAAGCCAGCAAATACCCATTAGAGGGCAAACACAGACCCCTGCCTAATTCGGTTAAACTTGAATGAATGCTATACGAATACCTCTTTTCCAGTTCTCTACTGAATAAATAGCCCCCTATTAGACAGTGTTATGGGGTGCTATTAAAAACATTGTTCAGGGAAGGGAAGCAGAGTGGATTAAACCGAGGTAAAATTTTTGTTTACCTGTTTCCCCGAGGAAATCAGAGATCTTCTCCTGCACACCAAGAGAGGACCCACAAGTCCAGAATTGGTGTCTTTGACTCCATCCACTGCCGAATAGTAAAGCCAGGTTAAGCAGTCTGGATCTTTCTGTGTGGGACCCACACCTTCCAACACCTTCCACACATAGGTAAAGGTAGCACCAGGACTCACGTGAGAAGAGGCTGATTTAGTGCCTGCTATAAAATAAGAATTAAAATGACCAATAGCTAACTGGCTGTACACAAGCACTGGTTATTTTTCTTATCATAAATGCAACAAGATATTCTGCTCATCCACATTCATCTGAGCAGTTGTCCAAGCATCCATATTCACCCCCAGAGATGGTATTGTAGAGTGCCCCTTCGTTGTCCTTGCTGTAGCTCAGACCATGAGGCTGGATGCTGAACGGGAGGCTGCCGTTGTTCCAGAAGGTCACTCTGATTGTGTCACCCACTTCGGCTTTGATGACAGGCCCTAGTAAGGATACAAATATGAAATGAAATTCTGTTCTAAGTGACTGTTGGAGGAGAACGTAGAACACGAGCGGCTCTAAGCTCAAGAACCATCAACACACCAGTGGCCATACCTAATCAGGGGACCGTGAGACCAATCAGTGGCGTGGCAAGGCTCATGTCCCAATTATGAGCCCTTTAAGAGCAAGGGGGCAGGAGTCTTCCTAAGCAGCAGCCCTCCCAAGGCTCCCTGCTAGCCGTGGTCTCCCCTCACAAAAGTGGTGGTGCTGCACAGCCTCCATGTGAAGCCCCCTGGAGGGGCAGTAACCCTACCAAAATGTGTTTCTTGGCGGTGCACTCGGCAAGTGTCCTGAGCACAGCTAGACATTTTTCAGAGTGGGTGGGGAGCAGAGTGTTGGCCCACCCCCCTCCCCTGTCCACTCTGATAATTTCTAGGGGCGCTCAAGCTGCTTGCAAAAGGCCACCCCACCCAGGGTCCAGGGCCTGGGTGCATGGTAGCCCCCTCGCTCCATGATAGATGCACCCGAGGGAGCAATAGATTTCAACCCCACCTCTCTCCTTTCCTTACAGCTGCCAGAGGTGGTCTCTTTGTCCACAACAAATATAATTTCCACCTGGTCAGTCTCCAGGAGGTATCACTCTCTCTTTCAGTCCAGACAAGACTTTAGTGATGGTAGGCTGGCCCTGTGACCTGAGGGGCATAAGAACCCCAGTATTGGATAGGGACTCGTCTCCTCTGGAGTCTCAGGTTTGCAGCCTTAGTGCTGCTCACTGCTTCCGGATCCCTCACTGCACTGGAATATCAAGTTGTGGCAGTGGTCAGGCCCGGAGTGCTTTCCACCAGCTACATCTGGTGAGACGGCTGGAGTGCATCCCTTTCTTTCAGACTTGGACCTCATCACTGTCAACCATGCCTATGTAATCTCGAGACTAGACAATTCATGTATATCTGTTCCAAAATTGTAGGCCTGCTGGGGCAGGGACCTGACTAAAATTAATTATTGTAAAGCACCTGGTACATTTCTTGCACTATATAAATAATAAGAATTATTATTATTATTAATAATATAATATGGTTTTATACATGGTAATCCATCCTGAGCCCTAGGGACAGGGCAGGATATAAGTTTAAGTAATAAATACATATAATTACTGGGAAACATATTGTCTATTCTCTGTCCATCAGATGCAGCCCTTACCCAGCTGAAGCACAGACATCAGCTGTTCCTCTGAGTATCCCAGCCTTGGCAGTGCTAGAGTTACCTCATGCACTCCCCCCACCCCCCCGATATTTGTCAGCTGGGACAAGCACTGCCTCCCCTCCTCACAGTCATTCCCTCTTCATTGTCAGGTCCCATCCCATCCACTGCCAAGCTCAACGTAATCCTTTTGGTGTCACCATAAAAGCCCATTTCCCCCCCTTCCTCCCATAGGTGGCTTGTGGGGATTACCATGTCTGCCAATCAAGCCAGACATATTCAGGGAGATTCCAAAAGCTGCAGGCTCATCTTACAAGCTCCCCAGCTTTTGATTTGCAAGTAATAGCCTTACCTAAAAGCCCGAGATGCTGTTCCTCAGGGAGCCTCTTCTTCTGCTGGGTGAAGGAGTCATCCGTGTACTCCTTGTAAACAGCTTTTTTGTAAGAGCCTCCAATTCTTTTTCCATTTTGAACAAAAAATGTCTGGGATTCACTGTGCAGTGAAAATGGTCACAGAAACAAGCTGTAAGAACCACATTCAGACAGCAGCCAAGGAGACAGAGTCTTCAATGGCTATCAGTCAGGATCATTAACATAGTGATGGGGTGAATCATAGAGTTGGAAGGGACCTTGAGAGTACAGCTGCAACTGGGTACCTGACAAGTTGGGCACCCCAGAGAATCGACTTGCCCTGATTACATTTGGGCAACCACTGGTAACTGAACATGACCCGACAGGCTACCTGAATCCCCAGGCTGACTCACTTCACTGCCGGGCTCCTGCTCCTCCGGTCCAGTCACTGTGCTCACTACTTGCTGCTCCCTGCTCCTTCCCAGCCCATGCACTGCTCAGCTGAGCTGGGCACTTCCCTGCTTGTGTTTTGCTGAGCAGGGGATGGGGAGCGAGGGGGGCTCTTCCCACCTGCTTGCATCCCCGTAAGAGTCCCCCATTCCAAAATGGGGGTGCTCCAGGTTAAGCAGAGTGGTGCAGTAGTGGAGGCAATGGCAGTGGAACTGAGGCAAAGATGTAGAAATCCATACCTCCCAACAGTCCCCATTTAGTTATTATAGGGGGCAGGATACCGAAGGGGGACGGGGGCAGGCAGAGCATGGCAGGGAAGAATACCTGCCCATGGATTAGGCTTGTCACGCTGAACCTGTGTGTGGGGCCTGCCCGAATGCACAAGAAAAGCGTGCAGGAGCTGCCTATTAGGCTCTAACCATTAAACATGTGAGTGGACGCTGCAAGGACCAAACCCAGCCTCCAGGGGGCTACCATCTCATTTGTTAACACCCAATGACTCTGAATTTTATTTATTTATTTATTTGTTTGTTTTTAAAAACGTAGTAAAACAATTAATACAATCATAAAAGGAGGAAGCAGAGAAGACAACCCCCCCAACCCCCTTTCCCCCTACCCATCACCCCTCTCCCCCGCCAAACGCTTGGTGGAAGAGCCAGATCTTTCAACGTTTCTGAAAAGAGGGCAGGTCTGGGACCAGCTGGGCCCCCACCAGAAGGGAGTTCCATAGGCACAGCCACCGAGAACACCCTCTCCTGCGTGGCCACCCAAGAAACTCAGGGGACCTTGAGCAGGGCATCCCCAGATGACCGCAGCGGCTGATCCAGGACATGAGGAGTGAGGCGGTCTTGCAGATAGGCAGGGCCCAGGCCGTTTAGGGCTTTAAAGGGTTAAAACCAAGATCTTGAATCGGGCCCGGAAAACCACCGGCAGCCAGCGCAGAGAGCAGAACACTGGTGTAATATGCTCCCGGCGACCCAATCCCACTAGGAGATGGGCTGCCGCATTCTGCACCAGCTGCAATTTCCGAACCATCACCATGGGTAGCCCCACGTAGAGCACTTTAAAGTAGTCTAGTCAAGAGATGATGAAAGCATGGATGACTATGGCCAGGTCAGAGTCCGAAACAAATTGCCGAAACTGTCGCACCAGATGCAACTGGCGGAAAGCACTCCTCGCCACAGCCTCCATCTGGAGATCCAGGCAGAGCTGCACATCGAGGAACACCCCTAGACTCCGTACCTGGGAGGTCAATGGAGGACAGACCCCATCAATGATGGGGGCCGCCAAGTTCATCGCCTTACCCACTAACATCACCTCTGTCTTGTCAGGATTCAGTCGCAGTCAATTAGCCCTCATCCAATCCCCCATAGCTACCAGGCACCAAGTAAGCACTGAGACTGCTGGACCTGGGTCTGTTGAAAAAGAGAGGTACAGTTGGGTGTCATCAGCAAATTGATGACACCGAACACCGAACTCCCAGTCACCTCGCCGAGCGGCTGCATGTAAATGTTGAACAGGCGAGGGGACAGAACAGAACCCTGTGGAACTCCACACAAGAGGTCTCAGTATGATGAAAAATAATCTCCGAGAACCACCCGCTGGGTTCTTCCATTTAGGAATGAGCGGAACCATTCAAGAACAGTCCCGCCCACTCCTGCACAGTCCCACAGGCACATCACCAACATCTCATGATCAACGGTATCAAACACAGCCAACAGGTCTAACAGGATGAGCAGGGTCAAGCGACCCCGATCCATATCTCGGTGCAGGTCATCTACTGAAGCCACAAGCACAGTCTCGGTGCCATAACCCGGACGAAAGATAGACTGAGAGGGATCAAGAAAAGCGATGCGATCAAGATGCTCCTGCAGCTGCCGAGCCACTACCCGTTCAATAACCTTCCCTAAAAAGGGAAGATTAGAGATAGGCCAGTAGCTGGCAGGGGAGTCAGTGTCAAGTGATGGTTTCTTGAGCAGAGGCCGCACCACAGTCTCCTTGTCAGGATCCAGGGAGGTAGAGGGGGATGGCCGCACCGGCATGGCCGCAGCGGACCTTGCAGGCTCCGACGGAGCAGGAGGCGGCCCCAGCGTGCCGCCCCTCTGCCGGCGCTGTCAGTGGGAGGGCGGAGACAGAGTGAAGAAGCATCCCTGGGTGGCCCGGCAACCCCGGGCGCAGTGCGCATGCGCGACGTTGACCCGGAAGTGCAGCCCCGACGCTCCACACGGCCGCAAGCTCAGACCGGGCCGCACCCTATTTAAACCCCGTGGAGACAGCGTTACATTGCTGGTGATCGGACTTGTGCCATGAGACCGGCCCCAAAGCGTAGTGTGGAGTGGAGATTGACGGAGATACAAGGAAACGTGCACGACTGTGTGAGAGTGTGGAGCGTGACTGGTGAGTGCTTGGGTGACTGTTTAGTACTAGGAGTTGGGTGCAGAGTGTGTGTGCGTATTCCTTGACCTTATCCTTGGTCCCCCTTGATCCTGTGTGAAAGCCCTGTTCCCCCCTCCTGGGTTGTCCCCCCCGGGGTCCAAGGGCCCTATTCCCTGCTGAACCACCACTGACCCTCACCCCCACCTTAGTCCTGTACACTTGGGTGCGTGTGAGCCATAGAGTGGGCAGTACTCAGGTCACCAGTCCCCGTGATGAGCTTCGGCGAGGGCTAGCTCTTGCAGCTAATACCCAACGCCACTATAAGGCCCTGAGGGACCTTTTTCTGCAGCGATACTGCCCTAGTGCTTGGAGCGTGCCTGATTGTTTCCCCTCTGATCCCGTGGCCCTTTCCCTACTCCTAACACTCCTTGAGACAGCCTGGCTGACACTCTGCCCTCCCGCAGGGAGGCGCTGACCACCCCAGCCAGCAACGGCCTCATTGTGATCTTAACTAGTCAGATCTTAACTAGCCAGGACGGGCAAGGATCTAATTCACAAGAAGTGGCCCTGACCTCCCCAAGAACATCCACCGCATCGGCAGGCATCACTGACTGAAACTGATCCCAGAAAACCGGACATGACAGGGCTTCCATAACCTCTGGTTCCCCTAGTGTAATAAATGCTGCATCAAAATCATGGTAAATACAAGCGATTTTGTCCACAAAATAATCCACAAACATGTCACAGCGGGCAGCAGATGACTCCACTCCAAAGTTGAGGGAGGCCAGACTGACCAGCCCCCGCACTACCTGGAACAGCTCCACTGGACAGGATTTTGCGGACACTATGAGGGCAGCAAAAAACTCCCTCTTCGCTGCCTACATAGCCACAACATAGGCTCGTAAACTGGCTCTATCCCGCAATCTATCGGCTTCAGCACGCGAAGGGTGCCATGGTCGCTCCAACCGCCGCCCATCTCGCTTCATCAACTGCAGCTCCTCAGAAAACCAAGGGGGTCTGTAGAGCTGCCGCCTGGACAGCAGATGCCTAGGAGCCATCTAATCAATGGCCTCTGTCAGCAAGGTGTTCCACAACACAACGAGGTCATCAATGGGACGGTCATCAAGGTCGGAGGGTATTTCCCCAGAGCATTCCAGAACCATTCCGGTTCCATCATCCTCCGAGGGCAAACCATCCGAATCAGCTCAACACCCTTCCGGGGGCAGACGTGTGCTAGGAGCGAGGTCTGCAGGAGGTAATGGTCCGTCCATGACAAGGGCACAACTGATATCTCCCCCACTAACAGAACACCCACCTCAAGGCCAGTGCAAAACACAAGGGCCAAGGTGTGTCCTCCCTGATGTGTCGAGCCGATAACCATCTGGGACAGGCCCATGACTGCCATGGCAGCCGTGAACTCATGCTCAGCTCCCCCAAGTGCGGCGTCAGCATGAATGTTGAGGTCCCCCAAGACCATTGTTTTTGGGGACTGCAACACCACCCTCGACACCACCTCTGCCAGAGCATGCGGGGAGACCGCTGCACAGGTAGGTGCACGGTATACCAGCAGCACTCCCAAACTGTCCACTGCCAAATCAAACACAAGATGGAGACCTTCGATACCCAATATGGATTGCACCGGATACCTCCTCACAGACCATCCCTCCTTAAAAATCATAGCTACACCCCCCACCCCTGGAAGGCATTCATCCAGTTTCTGTGGACTAAGTGTTTGGCCATGACTCTTGGGCAGTCTGGGAGGAAAGGGCTCCCAAGACCAGTAATGTCAGAATTCAGACTCCGCACCTCCAGTTCAAAGTCCGGCAAACTATTCACTGGATCACACTGGCTCCTAAAAACAGATATACTGGTATATTATGGTGTGTTTGGGCTCTGTATATTTAGTAGGCACATATTAAAATTTAGTAAAGTTAGTTTAGTTAGTAAAATGTATTGACAGGTCTGCAAATATTTTGTAGCTGCTTACTTGCATAAAGAGAGTTATTTACCTGTCAGTAGCTAACTCTTGTCCTGTGAACTGATTGATACCAGATGGACCGTAGTTCCAAATAATTTCCTCAGCTGAAATGTAGTACTGTCTTACATTGGTACTTTCATTGTGATCGGTTGTGGGTTTTTTACAGTCTTGTACTTTAAAAATGACCTGCATGCCACCTAGAGGGAAAAAATAATAGAAAGGTAAAAGATACCATGCAAGCAAAGTTTTTTTTTAAAAAAAACATAAGTACATAAGAATATAAGAAATGCTATTCTGGGTCAGACCCATGGTCCAACGAGCCCAGCATCCTGTCTCTGGCAGTGGTCAGCTACAGTAGCTTGAGAGTAGTACCCGTACAGGTCATTGTTGTGCAACCCCATCTCCTGCTAACCACTCCCACCTACCGGTAGCCCAGGATGAAGGACTTTGTCAAAAGCTTTTTAAAAATCCAAATATAATATAATAGCTGGATCACCTCTATTCACGTGCTTATTAACAATCTCATAAAATTCTAATAGGTTAGTGAGACATGACTTCCCTTTGCTAAAGCCATGCTGGTTTTGTACCCATCAAATTATGCTTGTCAATATGCCTATTAATTCTGTTTTTAACAATGGCCTCCACCAGTTTGACTGGTACTGATGTCAGTTTTACCAGTCTCTAGTTTCCAGGATCACTTCTGGAGCCCTTCTTCAAAATTGGGGTTAAATTTGTTAACCTCCAATCCTCCAGCACAGAGGAAGATTTTAGCAATAAGTTACATATTCTTGATAGTAGTTCAGCAATTGCAAATTTGAGTTCTTTCAGTGCACTTGGATGAATACCATCAAGCCCAGGTGACTTGTTACTGTTTAAATTATCGATTATCAAACTGGGTTCATGGCGACCCTGGTTTTGGTTCACCTGTGTCTCCTTATCTGCTTTTTCCCTGGAAGAAATCCAGATATTGAAACACCTAGGATGGATAAATCATGGACAAAAGCAAACTACATGAGACTGCTTCCCATACTAAGTAAGCATGTGGTATTAAGAATATGCACTGCAGACTGATACAGAGTGTGAAAGAATGTTTTGTTTGTGCAGGTACAGTTTTACAAGAGCCAGTGTAGCCTAGTGGCTAAGGTGTTGGATTTGGTTCTGAAAGACTAGGATTCAAATCCATTTTAGCCATGAACCCACCAGGTGGTCTTAAACAAATCATTGGGTGATTTCAGATGTTACGTTTTCGGCATTCACCACAGCCAACCGCAGTCAAACGCGGGGGGTGGTGAAAGAGCCGTGCACGTCTGTTGGCCCGCAACCAGATGTTCACCACATTCAAACACAGGCCGGGGTGAACCTAAGCACGCTTCGTGAGGTCAGGGCGGGAGGAGGTCGAGAAGTGTGGTGAATGCTCACCACGGCAGGGGTGAATGAAAAGTAACTTCTGAACGGAAACCCCCAGCCACGGTGGAAGGAAATGACCACGGGCCATGGTGACGGCACACAGCGTCACTGCTAGGCAACCAGCAAGTGGAACACGGAGGAGATTTAAAGGGCAGGCAGCAGTAGGGAAACGTGTGCTCGCTACGACCCCTGACCACGCACCTGTGCCACATATATGTATGCCTCCCCCCTCCCCCTGGGGTCATTGGGTGCGCACTGGTGGCCACACAGCCTATGTTGGAAGGGCTAGCGGCCCGGGAGCTCAGCTCCCTGCATGGGGGTCTGCCGGTGGCGAGGGTACACCAGGGTGCCGCTGTACTCCCCCAGTAGCGGCTGTGGTGCCTCATTGGGGGTACCCTGTCCTGCCCCCCCCCCTCCCGGGCCGCTGTGTCTCCCTGTGCGTACTCTTGCTAACGTTCCTATCCATCTAGCAGGTATGTATGCGTGGGGCTGTCCGGCCTTGAATGCCAGCAGCTGTGCGCTGCCCACTCCCTTCGCCTCCCTCCACAGCGGCCCCATTGTTCCTGTCCTGCCGTTATCTGTTGGCCTTGGCAGCCCCTGTCTGCCTGTGCAGCCCCCCTGCCACGCATCCCATGCTGCCCCCACAGCTGCTGTGGCTCAAACCCTCCAGGAGCTGTACCATGGCAGCTGCATCTCAGCCCAAGGTACTGCTCAGCTGCTCCGGGGCTCTGTCCGTGCCTGGACTGCCCGCGAGAGCATGACCTTTTGTGACCTGTGGCGTTCGCCCATCGTTCAGCACTGCTTGAGCTGCCTGTGCTCCTTGTCCACCCGGTCGGATGCCTATCATTGCCTGAGCTTTGGTATGCTGCGCTTTGGCTATGTCGTGACCGCTGGCGACTGCTGCGTGCACTGCAAGTAGCTGGGGCTCACCCCCTTCCCTGAGGGGTGCCTACCATCCACTCTGGGGGGTCTTGCGGTGTAGACTCCTGCCGAGACAGCCTCCACCCTGTGTGCGTGTGCCTTCCCGGGATATGCGACCTGCCTGAATGAGGGTGGCCCTGCCGTGGCCGTGTCCTACTTCATCAGCGTGTAGGGCGTGCGTGGGTATCCACGCTCCCGCAGGGCTGCTTACTACCATCTGCTGGAGCTGTCCCATCTGCCCTGGCCTCCTATGGCTGATTTTGGAATGCCCCCCTCCCCCCTGGACCTGAGCTGGCGGCCCTGTCGGAGGTGTGCGGCCACTCTGATGTGCAACTCGGGATGAGCTGTGCGGATCCCTTCGAGGCCTTCTACCTGATCTGCTTTCACATGGCTGCCCGCGGCTTCTGCTGGGGTCTGTGGCAATGGCCCCACTATGTGCACCTGCTGTTGTTACCGCCCCATCTACCCAATGGTAGCCCCAGCAGCTGGGTCTAGGGCGCGCCGGCCTCATCTGGCATCTGGGTGCCTCTTCAGCGCCTTCCTTCCGCCTGTGGCCTGGGTGCTATTGCCACCGCCTTCTGCCTCCTTGGGACTGCTGGACCACCTGTGACCCACCTCCACCCGCCTGTCACCCTCTCGTCTGGAACCTGCAGGCACCGGCCCGAAACCCTACGGGTGGCCTCCTGCTGACATGTCGCTGATGGCCTCTGTCTCCGTGAGCTGCCTCCCCCACCCTTGCACCCCGCTCTCATGCACCTGGCCTGGTGGCCCCTGTTCCTTGGGGCTGGGGCCGCTCCCTCGCCTTGGTGGCCCTTGACAGTGGAACTGCCTTCCACCGGCCCCCTGTTTGCCTTGGGGGGGGTGTCTGGGTGGCCCCCTTGACCTTCCTCCCCCGTGCGGGCAGGTGGGGGAGGGGGGGTGGTATCCGTGCCCTTGTCCGGTGCTTCCCCTCATGCACTGGGTGTGCTTTTCCTCATGACTCATGTTCCATGGCAGGAAATTGTGTTGGTTCCCCCCCTCCCGGACTGGGCCCCGAGCCCCCCTTGCTGCTGCTCCTTCTCCCGCACCATTTATCCTCGCGCTCCCGAACTGTATGCCCCTTCGCTGGGCCATTGCCACTTGTGCCCTCAATAAATGCCTGTTGGGCTTCCCTGTGCCTTGTGTTGCCTCCTGTCTCCTTGGGCTGCTGGGTCCCCCTTCCCCTTGCCCGCTGGGTTCCTTCCCCCTCCTCCTGCTGGACTTCCCCCCACCTCCTGTGCTTCCGACCAGGCTGTGGGGTTCCCTGTCCCCCCCGGTGTGTGCCTCCCTCTGTCCCCCCTGCTCGGCTCCCCTGTGTTGTGTGGGTGTGCTCCTTCGTGTGTGTGTGTGTGTGTGCGCGCGCGCGCGCTTCTCGTTTTGAAGTGCGTGCACCTTCCGTATGGCCGCTGTTTGCGAGCGCTGCCTGCTCTGCAGCTCCCTCCACCCCCTCCCTTCGTGTTTCCCTTCCCTGGGCGGGGCCCTCCGCTGTCTTTGGCTTCTTTTGCCCTCCGGCTGCCATATTTGCGTCCACGCAACCCCGGTGCCTTGTAGGGCTCCCACCACAGTTCTCACCACCACGTCACATTTGTAGGGTTCCCCCAGCCCGGGTTCACTCCGGTTGGCCCCGGGCGGTGGTGCCGCCCCTGTCATCTGTTGAGGCTGCGCGGCTCACCACGGCCCGCTGTGATGCAATTGACACCAGGGTGGGATTGACTGTGGTGAATCTCACTGCGTCATGTCTGAAATCACCCATTATTTCTCAGCCTCAGTTCCCCATCTGTAAAATGGGAATAAAAATGACTTACCTCATAGGATTATTGTGAGGGTGAATTAGATAAGGATTGCAAAGCACTTTGAACACTAAAAGTGTTATAGAAACGATAATCTTATTTGTTGATAATAAGGATAATCTCATTATTATTTAAGATAAAAGTAGTATCAGTTTCCTAGACTGTCAGAACTGCTACAACTTAGACAACCAGTCCTAAATCTGGGGGACAGGCACAGAATGTATTCTTGAGAGATGTGGAAAGGCTAGTTATTTTTACCAGTATATATATTCATCTACACATATGTGTACATATTTGATTAGGGGGGGGCGTATAAAGTAGACAAGGTTGTGAGTATGATCCTAAAGACTGAGAATCACTCTACTACACCACATAAAGTTAGGCTAGATCAGATTTCAGTCACAACCTCGATATTTGCACGGGCGCTGCATAAGTATAATAGGTGCAGGTGGTAAAGCTGAACTAGGGGCCCAAGAGTCTGGGGGGCCACATCCATGTGAAATATTTACATTGGTGAATGAGTGATTAGCACCCACTGAAGCCTTGTTAGGTACCTCAAGGGGGGCTCATTCCAACTTCTGCACCAGGGCCCATTCCAAGCTGGCTACCCCCCTAGAGATTAGGCTGTGAACAGTTAAAGTTAGGGACTGGACTATATTATTATAAACCACAAGGATGTATGCGTATAGTAAGGACTTGATCCAAACTCCATTAACCTTAATGGGAGCTCTTTTATAGACTTCAGTGCCATTGGATCAGGCCCAAAATGGAGAACAGTTCTTAGAAGATAAGCTTGTCTTGTCTGCTCCCATGAAGGACCCAGGCACCCACTAGTTCCCATTGACTGCAGTCCCCAGATTTATTCAGATTTTACCATGGATTCTGTTTCCCAGTACTGAATTTCTAAGTACAAAAGGTACTAGTACCTAGAAAATTTCAGAAACCTCAATTGAACAACAAAGGCACCATTATGCACATGTCTACAACAACTCAACACTTGCATTCTTATTCTCTTTGTTCATCAGGTGATAAGCAAAGACTAAGCTTTTTTATTATTAACGTCACATTTAAAAAAACTACAATGACAGAACTGGCCAAAAAAAACAACAACTAAGCATTCCCCTCCCTAAACAAACAAACATACAAGAGAACAGATAGTAAAAGTAGTATTAGCAAGTTGAGGCAACATGTGCAACATCTTTTCAGGTCATAGTGAGGGACTCAAAAAATCAGTAACTCAGCTCCAGTGTTTACTAGAGTCAGCTCTATTTTGCATGCAAGCACAAATAGTCCTTTGCATGCAAATTAATGGTTCAGATACATGCTGGGGAGGAAAGGGGGCAATTTGTAAGCTATTTGTAAGCAATTTCCAGCTCCCTGGGCAATAGAGAATTTGTTTCCCTGGGGGAAAAGGGCTTCCTGACAATAGGAAAACAAAATGGTAAAAACTGAAGCTGAGGTACTGAATTTTTGGGTCACCATAAACAGAAAAGACTTTGCACTTGTTGCCCTCAACCTGCTAAGACTATTTTTACATTTTGTCCTTTTGGGCATTCATCTCTGGGGGGGTGAAATTTCTCTATTGTATTTCTTGTCATGCTTCCTACTATGTTTTCCTTAAACATTAGTTTAATTAAAGTGTTTCTATATCCCAAAGTTTAGTCTGGAGTTCTGATTTCCAAGTTCTTAGAAAAAGTTCCTAATCCCAACTGAGTACCCTGTCACAGTACTTGGAACTTGATCTAAGTACTTGGATTGCTTATTCAGTGTAATCATATCTTAAATATTAAGCAATAGGAGCAGCTGGAATTTTAGTTCTTCAGGCCACATGCTTGAGAACTTGAGGTTTAGTTGAAGGGATTAATTGTAATTTCCTATACTTTAAGCTCTTAGTCAACAAGTTTTAAATCCTATACTTTAAACTCTTAGTCAACAAGTTTAAAAAGCCATATCAAAATCTTGGTTGCCCAGTGGAATCTATAATATGGAGTGGTCCAGAATTACCAAAACTCTCAAAATCTCTGCCCACATTTTTGTTGGGGAGCTACTTAATTCCCATTCTAATCAGGGATTTATTTGATCCATGATTAATACTAGAAGCTACAAGATGAAGAAGATGTGAAGCCATACAAAGCTATGGAACAGTCCTTAGCCTCCGTTATTCCTATATGCTTGTGACAACACAAAATGGTTTGTTATCCAGAATGGGATATGTTAGATGATTATTTCTTAACGCTTAGCTACACTAACATAAAAATCCATTTAAAAATGGCTCAGTATATTAGCCACAATTCATTTTATGTTCAGGTTATTCCACTTATGGCCAAGGTCTTGTATGGTATTTAACAAGGTCTCCCACTCCTACCCCACATCCCAATGGAATTAAAAAATGTACTATCAATGATGCTTTACCATTCCTTAAGGATTGAAATTTTACCCTGTACAGCAGTTTATTTCATACCTTGTACATGATCATTGACTTGGCAGCTAAGCAACCATTCCCCAGGGTTCTTTGGTACCATGAGGGCATCAACAAACGTAGCAGGGAAGAGGCTGATAGAGTCAACACGGTGGTTCCTGTCTGTCAAAACTTGTCCATGAAAATAGGCCGAATGAATATCAACCTCATTACCCATGCCAAAAAGATACCATTTCACCTTGTCTTCTGCACACATAGTGAGATTGGGAAGGTATCCATACATATATCCATTGATTGCTAAAAGGTTTTCAAAAAAGAAAAAAAAAAGTTTCTTAGTGCACACCAGCATCATTGGGTTCATACCAAGGTGACATGCTTAAACCACCACGCAACACTAAAATCTCTGTCACCACAGTAGAATCCCCTTCTCCTTTGAATTCCTTGGAGGAGGATCTTCTCTTTGTCTAGATAAGAGCGTATCTAGATAAGGAAGCCTTCATTGTGCGAGACAGAGATGGACCAGAGTGTATCTGAACAACCTGAAACTTTGACCAGGGGTTTTCAGATGAAAACCACATCTTATGTACAGGATTGGGAGGTATTCCTTTATAGCCAGCACCCCCTTCTGTGAATGACCAGTCCAATCCAGGATTTAGGGATCCTCTCCAGTACTAAACTTCATAGATTGGAATGAATTGTTCTGGGAGTTTAAAGTCCTTTTTACACGAGATGCACCCACTCACGCCCATGCAGGTCCATTGTGTGGGCAATTGGGCATGGCTGGGTGCTGCCCGTGTAACAGCTGCGGTGGACAGAGGGAGTGTGTGCGCGCTCCTGCAACCCACACACCTCCATCCACCTCCACCCATCGTCCCTCCATGGAGCAACTTGGGAAAACAGAGGTTGCTGCATGTAGGGGCATGCATGGGGATGCATGAGGGATGGGTGTGCGTCCATGTACACTGGCCCCCACAGTGGTGCATACACCCAACTTGCTCCCCCCCCCGCAGCAGCGGCCTGTGTAAAAAGGGCCTAAATGCTGAAAGTCTCCATCTTCAGCACTCTGGGAAACCATGTGAGCACCGATTCAACTGCACTTAGGGCACGATCTCAGGTGAATCAGCAAGGGCATAGTTATAATAGGGACTGGCTGTGCAGCTGGCACTGGAGCCCACAAGCATAGGGGATACATGATCCCTGGTGCAGTTGCATCCCTTGGGAGGGGGGGCAGGGATTAAATCTTCTGCGCCACAGCCTACTCCAACCAAGCTATACCGTGTGAATCAGGTACATTCTATGCTCTAATCAGGATTCCATGGCTTTGGTTTTCCAGTATCTAGAGACGTGTCAGGTAATTGTATCATGCATCTCTGATTAATCAATATTGGTCTGTTTCTGCTTCCATAAAAGTCATTGGGAAAAGCCAGATTGTCTGCAGTGGCAGAAGCCCCATAACTAAATTTTTGCTTACAAAAGCATGTCTTAATCATATCCAGAGAATATGAAAGCACGTCATTTAAAAATCTCTTAAATGTCACTTTCAAAGAAAAATATCAACTAGTTTATTTGAGTGATGCCACAAGGAGTTGTAGGTCTGGAAAACATTCTTACAGTGCATTTTATTGCTCTCTTGGAAGTCCTCATTTTCTTTGTCAACTTTGTTGGGTGCAGAGCAATATGTGTTGATATTCTCATCTAGATACCAGCTGAGATTTTCATCCATCACAGAAAACAGCAGGATAAATTCAATGTCAACTTGTTTATCTTTTCCCGCTTCCAAAGTGCCTGAAAAAAAGAGAGGCTATTTCAGAGAATTTGGCTAGTACAATATTTATTTCCACAAAGGCTTAGATTTGCAGAACTATCTTCTGGCAATGCTTGCTAGCAATTAGCATGCACACGAGTCCCACCGAAATGAATAGGATTTGTGTGTACACCAAGTGTGTCGCTGTAATAAGGAGAGGTGGTGCAGCTGCACTGGGGGCCCCCACAAGCCCAAGGGGGCCTATGCTCCCTGGTGCAACTGTGTCTCCTGCTGCTGGGAGGGAGGACAAGGAGCCCACATTTCATCTTCTGAACCAGAGCCCATTGCAACCTTAGCTATATCCCTGGTGTACATTTCCCCCCCAAAGAATCTCCTTCTCCCTTATGTTCCGTTACACTCCCTTAGGTCAGTGGGTGCACCCTCTTACAAGTTCCATCACTGAACCAAGTCTGTACAGTAAGGGAATGCAGAGAGACGTTCTCAGTGACTGCTCCACAGCTTAGGAACTTCCTTCCCCTGGAGGCTTGCTAAAGAACGAGCATTTTCTGGAGGCAATGTAAGATCTACTTATTTGTCCAGGCTTCTAGCAGGCAAGGAAAGGGTTTGGGGGCAGGAAAGAAGGGAGTTGTTTAAGTGGAGTTTTATAGTTCTATTGGTTTTATAATTTTATGTAGGAAACCGCACAGTAAGGAGCTGCCTGAGTCAGACCAATGGTCCATCTTAGCCCAGTATTGTCACAACCTGACATGGCAGAAGGGTTTCAAATCCAGCTCTCCAGGGTCTCTGGCAGAGACCTCACCCAGGTGTGGTACCTGAGACCCTCCAGGATCCTTGGCAGAAGCCTCACCCAAGCATGCTACCAGAGATCCTGAATCAGAGATGCCGGGGATTGAACTTGGAACTTTATGCATCCAAAGCAGGCGCTCTACCACCCGAGTCATGGCCCACCCTAATGTATTATATGAAGGGTAAAGGGTAAGTCAAAAACAAACAAACAGCTGGCTTGTGTGCTAATTGCCAGAACATGTTAGTAATATAAAAGGCAGATTTTTTTTAGTTGACTCTAATTATTATTTGAATGTTCAGGTTTTTCCAATAGATTTTTCTAAGATGATGATACTGGACACCCCCCACCCCACCCCAGTATTGCTGAAGAAAAAACTTAACATCTGGTCTTCATGATACATCTTATGTATGTATAAACACACACTATTATCCATTCCTATAATACATTAGGCACATTCCACTCCAAAGCACTTTGCAAACTATACAAAGGATTCAGACTATGCAAATTCAAATTATAGGCAAAGATGGTTTACATCTATGACCTCTGGCATGGGACATAGTAGAATTGAAAAAAACGGGTGTTTTTGTATTCATAAACATTATTTGCATTTTTGTATAGCCCACTAAATATCCAAAGTATTCACAAGGAAAATCATATGATAAATGATATCCATTTACTCAGTTATTTTGGCCACTTTGTTTCAGTATTTTGGTCCATTCAGTATTTCTGTTACTTCATTTAGGCACCACTTAGGCACAACAATGGTTTGGTACACAATAGTGCTACATAAGTGAAGAAAAAAGGAACCGTGATGCCTAATTAACCAATATATTGAAGTGAAATACCCAAAATACAAAAGGGACTGTGGTGAAGCGGGGGGGAGGGGGGCACATAGTCGCAGAAGCAGGTTCACAACTTGGTGGAGCATCACTGCTTGTTTGCCTGGAATGGAAGAGGTTAATCCACCCCAAGTTGCTATTAAGCAAGAGGGGTAGTAAATATAAATAAATCCAGAGCCCAGAGTTCATGGCGTATGTGACCAGAGTGGGCGGGGGGTTGATAAGGGAAAGCAAGTTCAGCCATAGTAGAGAAGGGTTAGTTTGGAGCCAGCAGGATGAGGTGGTCTGATGCTGACTTGGAGCCATCTGGGGAGGTAGAAGGGAACCCTGACCCCACCTTAGGGGAAAGAGTTGAGGTTGAGGGAGGCCTTGAATGGCAGGGCCTTAGACCAGCAGAGAAGGCCTTAAGAACCCCAGGAGCTGCTAGTGAGAGCACGTAGCCTAGGAGGCCCCTAGTCAAGGTGAGACAACCCCTTGTGCCTGGGATAGGAGGGAGGAAAGGGTGGAATTACTGGTGGTCTGCTGAGACTACAAGAGGGTGCTCCTGGCTGACCTCAGAGGCCACAGTGGAACATGCAGTAGGAGGCGGTCTTTCAGATACTTAGAGTCCAAGCTATTTAGGGTTTTATAGGTCAAAACCAGTACCTTGAATTGTTCCAGGAAAGCTATCCGTAGCCAGTGCAGACTCTGAAGCACTGGTGTAATATGCTCCTGGCAACCCGCCCCTGACAGAAAATGGGCCAATGCACCTTGCACCAACTGCCGTTACCAAATGGTCATCAAGGGCAGCCCACGTAGAGCACATTGCAGTAATCTAGCCTCAAGGTTACAAAGGCATAGACGACGGTGACCAAATCTTATTGAATACGTATGATCAAACAAGGAAAGGAAAAATGTAAAACTTGGTTTCTGGTTTGTATCTTTTACCTTTCTTGCAAGTTATCAAGGGCCCAACAAGCCCTGAAGCAACATCCTTTGGGGCATCTGTGTGAGAGTGATAAATCCTGGTCATGCAGTTATTATCTGCCTCAGCTGGACCATCATCTTCCATTACATCCCACCTATAAACATACTGTTCTCCTGGTTTCACAGCATCATCCTTCTTTTGTGCATCTGTTGTGTTGTCAGGATAAAATGCACCTAGAATACATATTATTATTAGCAAGCATTTATATAGTGCCAGTAATGTACCTGGCACTTTACAAATTAATTAAATAGACACAGTCCCTGCCCTAGGGCTTACAATCTGGGGGGGGGGGGGGGGGTGGGGAGATGAAGGAAGGGGAACAGAGAGAGAGAGACAAGGAGTGTAACATTCACGAAGATCAAGGTCCCAGGTGCACACGCTTGGCTTGGTTACATCAAGAATGATGGCTGGTTGGTCCACGTGGTGAGGATATGAGTACGCAGACCTCAGGAAACAGATTGTACTGGATGGAGAGTATCAGCAGGAGTTAGGTGAGGGGAGCGAGGAGGGTAGAGCAGAAGAGGTGGGTCTTGAGGAGGAATTTGAAGGTACGAAGGGAGGGAGCGAGGCGTGCAATGCAATCAATGCTAAAATGCATCCATGTTTGTGAATGAAACAGAGGCAGAGACTAATGGAACATTGGGTGCTCTGAGTAAAGCTTTTGAGGCAATTGCTTGAATATGGAACTCAAAAGCTGGAGAATGCATATGATAGCAGGCACTGGGATGCTTTCAAAGCTGGCAATTTCTATCACTAATATTTATTTTTTATATAAAATTTTTATCCGCCCCTCCTGCCCACAGGGCAGCCCGGGCCGGCAAACAACAAATATAGAAAACATTAAAACAATAAAACATTTTAAACAGTTTAAAAATCCCACATAATGCAGGGAAGAAAACTCCCTCCCCCCCACAACCCAACCCCTACCCCTCGCCAAAGGCCTGGCGGAATGCCCAGGTCTTACATAAACATCAAAATAACAGGAGTGAGAGGGCAACCCAATGTTGGGTCTCTAGACGGACCACGCCTGAACCTGCTCTGGGGGTGGCCAGCCTCACATTCCTTGCATGCAGCCCTGGGTTTAAATGGACCTGGCAGCTGCTGGGGCCTGCAGCCCACCCACACTGTGTCCCCCCTCCCCCCACACAACCCCCACTGTGTCCCCCATCCCCCCACATAGAGCTGCGGGTAAACTGGCTGCCGCTCTAGCCTGTTGCCCACAGCTCTATGGTGTTGTTGGGGGGCAACCCTGGGCCTGAAGAGAAGCTGCAGCTGCCTATCCACCAAGTAGATGGACCGCTGTTCTGCTCCCGGCCGGTGCGGCCTGCGATGTTTCGAAGCACCACAAGCAGAGCTGGCCCAGAGCAGGCAATGCCTGCTCCGCCTCACACCCAGGCAGTTCGTCTTTAAGCGTACAGCCTGCCTAGGTGTGAGGCAGAGCAGAGGTGTAGGTGCAGTCCTTGTAAAAGCACTCATTGAGTAAGCTTCTCAGCTTTCAGGAACATAAACCATCATAGAGAAACTGAATAAAGATATTCCTTTTTTAAAAAAAAAAAAAAACAGGAGTTTTTCCATTAACTTCATTTGGCACCAAGTATATTAGGAGAACAACATGCACTCCCGTTGGAAACAGAAGGGCTCAAAGATTGGCTTATGCTTACTATTAGTATTTGTTAAATATCAATCAACACAGCTGCATTAAGTTACACCGCATTTATTTTACTGCTTAGCCCTATGTAAGGAAGAAATAATATAGAAAACACTAAATATTTGTTCAGAAAATCACCCACACTGTTACATAATTTACTGTTCTGCTCATTTTGGATATGTCTAAATCAAACCATATGCTAGGAGTGAAGACTAATTGCATAGATTTTAGGACTGAAAGATAATTCATCAGTTCTTTTCAAAACTTAATACTCATAAGAAAGAGCAGCTTATTTCACCAGTACAGCGATTCTCAAACCTTTGCCAGTGTAACCCCATAAGACTGAAATCTAACCCCATGACCCCAGACAGTAACAAAGAAATGCAAAGTATAGCCAACACAATAGTTTCTGGAGTGATATTCATTTTTAATATGTTACTTTGATTGTAAATGTTATTTCATCATTTCATGTCAAATAAATAGATCTAAGTCATGTATTTTTATATTTGTGGTTAAATTCATTCATTCGCTAGAAATGATCATTTCTTAATTATTTTTTTGCCCAGTATCACTAATTTTCTTTCTTTCTGAGTAACACTGACTCACGGAACACAGTTGTCTTCTCTAAAATTAGTAAAAATATATCTAAGAACTTCAGTGGGTTCCCCATTCATTTTGTAGTTGGTGGAGCTGATCCCAAGCCCCGCAGACCCTGCGTGTAGCCACATGCACACAACTGGACACAAATTGCATGGCTTCCTATTGCGGGCTTCCTATTGTGTGGAAAGTCTTTGCATGCACGCGGGATCAACAGGAGTAGGGATCAGCTCCATTGAAGAGGAGGTTCCACATAGCCTTAGACTTGTCCCAAAAGCTCTGATACCAAAACACATGAATCAAGCCCATGTTTAGATCCCAGTTCTGAAACCTTTGCTTATGGATGTAGTCCTTACTTATGTGAGTTGTTCCATTGGAGTCAACAGAAATTTCTGAAGTACTGACTGGAATTCCAAAGAGAATGTGAATCAAATCTTACCTTCATTTTCTTTCGTGTATTTCACACCATGTGGATGAAGAGTATACATTCTAGAAGCAAAGTTTTTCAAATGGATGGTGATGGAGTCTCCAACCTCTGCTTTAACAATAGGGCCCAAGAACCCTAGCCAGGAAGGTTTCTCAACAGTGTTGCTATAGGAGCCATCAGTGTATTGTGTGTAGACAGCTTTCTTATAAGTGCGTCCTATTCTGTCTGGACCTTGTTGGAGGAAGACACTAGCTTGTCTGCAGAGAGAACAAACACAAACACCTACATTAGAATACGCATTCTTAATAAATAGTTTGTTTAAAATATTTGGGGACTGATTAATCATCTTCTTCCAAATCAACTTTGTCTAGCTTCCATTTAGATGCTGATGATGATAATACTATAGTTTTGGTTCTTCATATGTGCAAGATCAAGTAGGAATGCTTTTAATTGTTGGCAAAATGTCTTTGTTGTTGAAAAAGAAACTAGTTATAATATCCCTTTGAAAGCAGTGTAATATTTATGGAGCCATTCCATGATCCCAGCCACTATGCAAGAGCACCCACTGTTAGTAACAGATCCAGACAAAGCCACTCCAGGTTTTACACTGAACCAGGAGATTAGCAGTTAGTCAGGCTGAGCCGTATGCAGCAAGAATAAAGTTGCCTGCCTGTTTAATCTAGGGAGAAGAGTGTAGTTGCCATGTTGGTCCCAAATATAAAAATAGAGATGAAGTGGTTCAAATGATATCTTCTAATGGACCAACTTCTGTTGGTGACAATATGTAAGCTTTTGGGCCACACAGGGGCCCTTCCTCAGGCATGTAACATAGCTAATCAGTTCATATATAAAGTTGGTCCAATAAAAGGAATAATTTGAACTACTTCATCTCCATGTCTTAATCTAAGATGTTTGAAGTCTCTGTCATTCATTTCTGAAGCTCTTATTACACTGGGGCACAACAGGGAGGCTGAGGAGTGGGAATACAATAGAGCTGTTTAAAGCTGTGAATTATGTGGAGAAAGCCAATAGGGAGTGGTTATTAAGGTTGCTAGATGTCCAAAATTGTTCTAGAAAGTCCAGGAATAATGCTGTTTGTCCAGTGTCCAGGATGGCCACTATCATGGACCATATAATGCCCAGCAATCTCTGAAAATGTATTAGCTAATCTCTTAAATCTCCTCGCTTCACTGGCTCCCCCTTCCAGAACGCATTGTTCACAAATTCCTGGTGTTCACGTACAAATCCCTTCACAACCTAGCTCCCCCTTACCTCTCAGCCCTAGTCTCCTTACACACTCCTGCACGCACTCTCCGCTCCTTCTCTGCCCCCTCCCTCGCTCTCCCTCATCTCCCCTAACTGCCTTCGTTCCTTCTCCCTTGCTACCCCGGGTGCCCCCCATGCCTGGAACTCCCTCCCTCCCCACATCCGCCTTGCCCCCTCCCTCCGCACCTTCAAATCCCTCCTCAAAACCCACCTCTTCCTCGCCGCCTTTCCTGACGCCTGCTAGAACTTGCCTTCAATATTTACTGTCTGCCCTCCCCGCAGACTCCTGCCTAATTGCAACCAAGTCAAGCACGTGCACCTGAGACTTCGCATCTGCTGAATGTTATTTATCCCGTGTCTCTCCCTATGTCCCCTCTCCTTGTCTCCCCTCTCTGTGTCTATTAGATTGGAAGCCGTAGGCAGGGACCGTGTCTATCTTATTGTTCTGTAAAGCGCCAGGTACACAGCTAGCGCTATACAAATGCTAATAAATAATAATAACAACAACACACTGAAAAATTTACTCCTGTTGTTGCATTGGAAAGCGAACAGGGCTTTGCTAAAAGCAGCAAGAAATAGTGAGAAGTATATGATGCCTGAAATCACCCATTAAGCATGAGAGTGGGGATGAAAGCTCAGAAGCAGATGGCCAGGAGCCTAAAACAAATAAGCGTACACACCTCCTATCACTATCAGCATCACCACCCAGACATAATGCCGGTTTTTAAAGTACATCAGAAGCCAAAAGCCTGCTAGAGTGTCAGTCAGACCAGGTCTGACCCTGTTGGGCATTTACGTTCTTAGGTAAAGGAAGCACTAATTTTTAAGTATTAAATAAACTAATATATTATCTTAGTTATTGGTCTTATTCTTCCATGCTAAATTAATTTTTGAATAAGTATCAGCTGCACCTTTTTGATGTAGTGGTACATTCTCAACCATTAAGAAAGAAATCAATGTTCTGTGAAGCCCCATTAATTGCCTATCAAAGGAAATGGCAGGAAAATGCAGGAGAAGAGGTCTATCCCTGTGACACTAGTGGTTGGACATTGTTTCCAGAAGTTTCCCATAAATGTTCTGGCAATCCTATTATTTACCCTTTCTCCTAATGCAAGAAGGAGGGAACAGCTGATGAAATTAACAGGCAACAGGAAGTGCTTTTCACAATATTGACATTCAAATTTCTATCCTACTCTATTAACATTAAATATATTTTGTAACCCACCCTGAGCTCATGGGATAGAAATATAAAAAGAGAGCTTCAGAGTAAAGGGTAAATAATTTATATATATATATATATATATATATATATATATATACACACACACACACACACACACACACGTATATATTATTTATATAGCGCAAGCAATGTACCTTGCTTAGTACAATCAGTAATTATAGACAGGTCCCTACCCGAAGGAGCTTCCAATCTAAGACAAGCGAGGGGAACATAAGAAGCGTCATACTGGGTCAGATCAATGGTTCATTGAGGCCAGCACCTGTCTCCAGCAGTGGCCAATCTTGGTCGCTTGGAAGAAGTACCCAACAGGTCACAGTGGGACAATCCATTTCCTGTTGTTCACTCCCAGTTCCCAACAGTAATAGGTTACATTCCCCAAACCTACCTGATTAATAGCTGCTAATGGACCTATCCTCCAGAAACTTGTCCAATCCTTTCTTAAACCCAGTATACTACTGACCGTGACCAAAGATTCTACAACTTAGTTGTGCATTGAGTGAAAAATACCCTCTTTTATTTGTTTTAAATCTACTACCTTTTCATTTCATGGGGTGTCCCCTCATTCTAGTACACAGGGAGAATGTGCATTCTCACCATTCATAAAGTTGAGAAGTCGCAGGTATGCATGCTTAGCTTAGTTACAGGAAAGGAGGAGGACTCCGAGCAAAGAAGGGAGAGACGGCATCCGTGATGAGAGGGAGAGACGGCATCTATGAGGAGTCTGTGGGAAAACTTGACAGAAGAGGTAGGTTTTCAGGAGGTATTTGGAGGTTGGGAGCAGGGCAAATTTATTCAGGGAGGGACTTCAAGGCATGAGGGGCAGCAAGGGAGAAGGGGTGAATACGGTTTGAGGTGCAAGTCAGTCATGAGCAAGTCAGGGCAGGGGGCAGAGGAGGAGCGAAGCTCTCCAGCAGGATTGTGGCAGGAAACAAGTCTGGAAAGACATGGGGAGCAAGGCCATGAAGAGCCCTAAAGGTAAAGACAAGGAGTTTGTGCTCAATACGTCCAGGTAGAGGAAGGCAGGGCAGGGCAGAGAGGAGGGGCTGAACATGGTGGATGCGTTTGGCTGCAGAGTATTGAACAGAAGTGAGAAGGGTAAAGTCAGAGCAGGGGAGGCCAGTAAGGAGGAAGTTACAGTACACAAGGGTTGTTTTAAAATTAGATGCTACCCTGAATGACCACCCAGGAGCCATGCATCTGACTGCCCATCTGAAGGTGGAGCAGCGCGGATCTATGCTCCCACAACCCTTGAAGCACCCACTCATGGAGCACTTCTGGGAAATCCTGAGTGCTCCATGTGGGACCAGGGAAGTGACAGCCTGGTCCCCTTGGGAGACAGTCTCTGCATGATAAGGCTGGTATGGCTTGACTCACTGCCCCACTCACAGTAGCCCTCGTTTCCTTAGCAGCTCTTCCTCCTTTCTAAAGTTACACAATGCTGATTCGCTTGCAGGGTAGGCTACAAGCTCCAGACTTGCCTCCCTGATGTCATAAACAAACACGCCATACACATGTTATCGAAGAGAAAGTTTTATCTAAAAAGAAAGTTTACGCATGTGGTTCAGAGCTGGACTACAGAAATAAACAAAGAAAACATAACTGACGCTGGCTCCTTACGCCAGATGGGTTAGAAGGCAGATCACATCTGACGTTTTTAGACGTGCAGTGGGGATCAGGCGTGGGAGCGGCAAAACAGCCGCAGCGCTGTTTTACACGAACCGGAAGCGGAAGTTGTGCGCGTGATCGGTGGCTGCACATTCTTTGCCGACCGTGATCAAACCGGCCTGATTTCTCTGGAGGGACATACACGGCCGGAAAAGAATGCGCAGCTGCCAATCACGTGCACAACTTCTGCTTCCGGTTCGTGTAAAACAGTGCCATGGCTATTTCGCCGCTCCCGCGCCTGATCCCAGCGCACGTCTAAAAATGGCCTAAGTTTCCCCAGATGGACAGAGTCTTTGGTTGCCAGAGTTCCCGGTAAGGCTCCTACATGACAAGTGCAGCTGTCTTCTTTTAGATCCTGGCAAGAACCTCTCTTTTCTTCTTCCAGATAGGGTTTTGATTGAATGCCTCTCAATTTCCTTAAACCTCCCTGCCCCCTGGTCCATCTCATTTGCATGCTGGGCGATTGGCAATGTTGATGTCCAATGTCCCTGGGTAATTACCAGCCTGATGGCCCCTCTGCACCCATTTCCAAGTATTTGTGGTGTATGCATAAACCAGACTGAACCACCCTGATAAACTACAGTAACCCCTAGCTCAAAATGGCATGATATCTTTATACAGCTAGCACACAACATGACACAGGTGTATAAAAACAGCAAGAGTTACATAGATAGGGTGAAGAACACACAATGTCCGGAATGTAATCCAGTTATAGACTTTGTTTGGACCCAGTTCCTTCACACCAACAAAAGGTAGGGTGGCCGCCTCCGAGCCACCCATCTGAAGCACTCCCCACTCACTCCACCTGAGTGGGTGCTCCATGGCAGTGCCACTCACCTGCCACAGATCCCTCCCCCCATTGCTTGTTTAAAAACACCCACAGCAAGAGATACTAGAGCATGAACTAGGGTTTTGGCAGTGGAAACAGCAAGGCAAGGCCAGATTTCTGCAATATTATGTAGAACGAAGCAACAGGACTTGGCATCAGCCTGGATCCGAGGAGTAAAGGAGAGGGAGGAGTC
>QEPC01010046.1:920940-966207 GCA_003113815.1 Sphenodon punctatus | reverse complement strand
AGGCCCACTGTGGACAGGGCACTGCAACCCACACACAAGACAGCAGGGATGCTGCACAGCTGCCAAGATAAGGGGGCCACGGCCAGGCACTGCGCCAGGATGTGGAGCCGAGCCAGGCACTACATCCACAGTGGGCACTGCTGCAGCTTGCAAAGGTGGACCCAGGCTGGGGGAACACCAGTGTGGTTGCGGAGGCAGGGGTACCCAGGGGTGCGCCTGGTCCCATCCCGCCTGGTGGGCATGTGTCCGGTGGGCCCGCTTGCCGCCCCAGCACACCTCCTGTGCAGCACCAACCGCTGCCCGGCCCCCACCGGCCTACACAGTACATAAGGGGCATGCTGCAGCCAGCGGGTGTGGGGCGGAGGGGCTATAGCACGGAGCGCGTGGGTTGCCCGGCGGCGAGCACCCTCCCCTCATTGTCGGCCGTGGTGGCCCCACACATGCCCGCCGGCCAACACAAGCCGGGTTGCGTGAGCAGGTCCAGTGCACACCTGATCCTGCCACCTCCACTGCATGAGCCATATAAGTGGCAGAGAATGCAGGCAAGAACCCCAATAATGTAAGGGTGCCCCAACTTGCAGAGAGTCCTAGAGTCCCCAACTTGCAGAGGAGGGGCGTACCCCAAAGTTGACAAACACCCCATAAGTGTAAATACACCAAGTGTTAGGAAATACAAAGAGGGGTGTAGCCCAAAAAGTTAAAGGGTATGCCAAAACTCAAGACTGCCAAGCAGCCAAAAAGGTATACCCCAAAATTTATATGGGTACCCCAAAATTATAGGGGTGCCCCAAAATCTAAAATGCTCCAAACAGAACAGGGAAAATAAAAGAAAGTAGTCCCCAAGAATTGGTAAATGTACCCAAAACCTAAGGGTTACTCCCCAAAGAGAGAAAGTCAAAAGGCTCTAATAGACATTTAATAATAGGACCTAGGAAAACAGAAATGCAGACAGCACCTCTGTTGGTAGAAAATAGAAATTACGCTTTGGCAACCATTTTGGGGGGAAAGTTCTTCCCATCTAGGGTAACAAATTCTATAAATGGTTTAGTTTCACCTTAGTCTCCCTCAAAATCTGCGTAGCCAAATAGTCCAGGCTTAATCCAACTTCCTTCAGAACTGAGGGATACCTTCCAGAAACAGCAATTTTATATGCTTGACGGCCTTCATGCTTCCTCTCTGGCTCCTAATGCACGTAAATTAGCTCCTTCTCTCTCCAGACCACAAGGCAGACTGACGCTTGTTGGCTGAAGCGCTCCTTTATATTTGCTGTAGCTCCGACCTTCCTCTTTTTCCAGGTGCATCCCTTCTTAAAGGGCCAGCAACCTTACTAGGTTTTACCCTGCTAGCTGCATCCATATCACTGAGGTTGCTGTGAAAGTAATACAGCTACCCTGGTACACTGATAAAAAATAAACTATAATTGAAAGGGGACTAAGGCTTTTTTCACATGAGACGCCCCCACCCTTCTCTCCATGCAGTTTTGCTGCATGGAGATGGGTGGAAGCACCCGTGTGAAGGTCACAGGGGATGGGTGAGGGTGCGTGCACACTCCCACGCTACACCCACCTCCACCCATCACCGACGCCTGGAGCAATGGGCTCCAATTCCCGATGCTCCATGGGTGGAAATGGGTGAGCGTTCCCATGGGTGCACACCCACCTCCACCCACTGTGGCTGCACCCCCATCCCCCCACCTACCACGGTCCATTTAAAAATGGCCATAGCCACTAGCTACAACAGGGGTGGGCAAAGTTCCCAAATCCAAAAGCCACGTACAGAATTTTCATATGTCTGAGAGCCAAAAGGGGCACACATCCATGCACGTGCACTTGTAAACCAGTCTTTCTTTGTGGCTGTCTGTTGGAACTGGAGCTCTGCTGCTCTTAGTGTTGAGAGCCTGATGAACAGCTGTGAATCACCTGCTGAGATTCAGGTGCAATGAACCAAGACACAGGAGTCCTGTTAAGGCAGCATGGAACTCAGGACCAGCCCTGGCCGGAAATCACTTTTGGTGCAAGAGATGCAGGCCGCTTTCCAATCACAGTTTGCCCACCCCTGATCTACAGGTTTAACACAGAGAAATCTGAAAATTGACAGTAACAGCTCTGAGACAGAACCACTTATGAAGTCTTTTGGACACCAAAAATTCTTCAGACACATCACCTAATGTGTTAAAAAAAAGTCCTCAAAATAAAATATCAGTGGACATTTGAGGTCAGATCTTGCATTCCTGGCTTCTCAGACACTCAGTGCTTCCACTGTGCAACCACATTCTTAAGCAGTGCAACCACCTTTTAGGCTGACTAGAAAATATGGCTAAAAGGTTCCATTTCCATAGATGCAAATAAGTTTCTAAGATGTTAGTGTTGGAAAATTAAAGACTGTAGAGAAATCACTGGGCATAAGGGTTTGAGACTAAAGCTCACCGAAATCAATAGAAATCTCTTCAATGACCATAGCAAATTTGGGCTGAGAGGTGCACATAGTTAGCCATTATTGTAAGTAAAGCCAGTCACAACAAAGGGAGTGTTACTTACTCTTCTTCTGAAAAAGGCTTCCCAGATATTATGTTTTTGCTCCCGGGAGCATAGTTCCACGTAGTCTCTGTGACCCCAATGTAGTACTCTCTGTTCACTGCCCAGACTTGGGAAAAGCAATAGAGCAGAAAGCAGCTTAGTGAGAACAGCTTCATTGTGCAGTGAGAAATCAGGTGGAAATGGTGGAGTAAAACAGAAAAAAATGTCCCTTTATAAGCTCAGGTCTCTTCCCCCCACCCCCCAACACACACTCCCTTTATGTGGTTTGATCAACAGAACAAAGGGTTGCACAATGCCCCGGCCCACTATGTTGTCAAAGTAAACACAAAGAAGTTTGGATTCCAGTAACTCACTCAGTTCAAGTGATCAAAAGCAAAAGACATTCTTCCCCTCATTTTCTGCCAAAATGCTACTGATGCAAATTGCACCTGCAGTGGGCATTTGGGACCCACAAAGGTATAAAAGCTACTGTGAGAATCTTTGCTTCCTTCTCGATTGTATTATCTTTTGATTTATATCCTGCCCAATCCATGCAGGTATGTGGGGCTTACAGCATTAATAAAACACAACTAACACACATATAAAGCCCCCACGTTCTTCAATCTCATGCCTCTCACACCCAAGAGCCCACGCTCCACTCCTGTATCTCTCACCTGGAAGACCCTGTGTCACATGCCTTCTTACCCACCCAAGTCCATGCCCATCTCTCTCACAGGGGTGTTGTGGAGTCTCCAGATTCCACCCATCATACCAGTCCCTCAGTAAAACTCCTCATTAACACAGTCAAACAAAAATATTGAAAAAGCCCCCCAGTTCCGCCCTGTGGTGTATAAAGGAGTTTGGAAGAGTCCTCTGGGGCTGCAGGGAGGTCATTCCAGTGCCTGAGTTGGGGCCAGGTCAGGCCATATTTATTTATTGCTACTATAGGTTCAGAATCAGAATTGGGGGTGGGGGTGGGGGTCAATTAAATTAAACCCTTTTCAATTTAATAGTTTTAACCCCTCTGCTTCTTTTCAGCGACACAGCTGGAAAAGAACCGGAAACGTTCAGCTGCTGGTAGCCATGACTCTGCTGCCTGTTTTCCTGCCCTTTCTGGACCTAGGGCAGCCTGCTTCACCCCCTCTTTCTAGTCTCACAGATACCCACCCCTAAGAAGACACAACACCTGTGGTGTAAAGATGGGCTGCACGTACCCACATAACTCCAGGGAGAAACTCTCCAAAACTCAAAACTAATCACCTGCTTGTCAGTGAGAAATCTTTTAATATAACAAATGAAAGCAATATTGGTATTTATTTAGCTCGACAGAATTGCCCTTGCAGAATCCCTGCTGACAAAGAAGAAGAATGGATCCAATTTCTAAATAAACCATTATTTATTATTAGAGGAATCAGCTTGGCCTCTTTAACACTAGACTTTGTCCAACCCTTACATGACAGCAGGGGGGAGGGAGAATGAGGCCCAGCCACTTGTGAAGCCAATAGAAGGACAAAAGAGAGGTGTAACCCCTGCATGGAGGACAGTAGGAGACAGACACTACTCCTGATGGAAACAAACGTGTTTAGGACCTCAGGGAGCTGTGACTGCTTAAACTAGCCACTTCTAATGCACTTGGTAAGCAAGCATCAGACTGCCAAATATTAAAGGGAGTGGGGCCATGGGAGGGGGAGGGGACAATCAGGGGCCTGAGTACTGTTTTTGCCCTTGGCCTAACAAATTCTAAGGTCAGCCCTGGCAAGGAAGGCTCAAGCCATGGCTCGGTCCCCTTGACCTTATTGAGGGGAGCATAATGCAGACTTTCAAGGAATGTAAGAGTCTGCATTTTCTACAATGCATTGGGAAGCATGAACCGCTATTGGTATCTGCCCCATGAAATAACCCACAGCTCAGAGCAAGCTCAGAGCAAGTTTAGCCTAGGTACTGTCCTTGCTTACCTAGGTGACCATCTACTTTATCTCAATCACATTGTGCAGCACGTGGTGTGGGGAGCTGCTCCAATTTACTTACAATGGGGTGGCTCAGCACATGCTAGCCATGGTTTGTCCACAGATCCCATGTATCAGGTTTCTTGTCTTGCTGTTAAGCCTTTTTACAGCTTGAATCTTACAGTGCCAAGATTTTAGAACTAGATCCCTGCACATTCCACCATTTCCCACAAATGTCTTTTAGAGAAATAAAATCTCTCTCAATGGCCACTGTACACTTGAGATCAACTTCTGTTCTGGCCTTAATCATCAAGTTAAAGACTGAACAGAGTCCCTTGTTTATTCCCATTCCCCAGCACAAAGCAGCCTTTCACCTAATGAGGTTGCACAATACTGGGGATTTGTCAACGCACCCCCCACAATCAGACACGGAGACATAGTTCTGGTTTTAAAACAGGCCGCACTCCTTATTCAATAATAACTTAAGGCCGGTGAGTAATTGCGATAGCAATCTGGGCCCAGTATGTTAGCTAATTCAACTTTTATTAACTTGGGGTGACCAGGATGTGCCCTCCAATGTCAGCTCCAATTAACATAACTTAAACGACCCCCTTGACAGATCCTAGTCGTGGCCGAACGGGGGAGGGGGAGGTGTGCCACCTCACCCTATACCAAGTAAGGAGTTAACGCGGTAGCGAGGTCGAGGACTGTGCCCATCCTTGCTCCCCCAGCCACCATAAACTCTCCGGGACGTGACCACAGGCATGCTGCGCCCAACATTATCTGTGTATCCCTTCCCCATCTCTTAAGGAGATGACTTCAACTTACCTATTCCTACCTATTTACCTACTTTCACATACTGGACCCCTGCCACAAAGGGGTAGTCGCAACGACTTACCGCGACACCCACCGCCTCGAATCCAACCATGACCCCAAGTGTTGTTTCAAACCTGAGAGATAAAACTCATTTCCTTTTACTGATAAATGGACACCATCGTCACGATATAACTCCGGGCTCGTGTGCCCTATCTCTGCATGTTTCAGTGACATACCGTTGATTCCTACAATCCATTTGTTTACCTCCCTAGTATTTATGCTCCTCCGCGCCTTATCAATCTTGCCCAGTTTCCGAGCTCCAGTCCATTTTAAACGAGGGAGTAAATTAGTCCACACCAACTGGGTATGAGGGTACCATTTTTGAACCACTAACAAGTCGCTTTTAACTGCGACAACCAAATTCAGGCCCTTTCGTGCAGGGAGATCATTTTCACCTAAATGTAAAATCAACATATGTGGTGGTGGGTTCCGAATCTTATTCCTTAGCGTAGGCAACAACTGGTGTCACCGCATCCCACTTATTCCAAACCAACTAATTGCCGCACGGCCTCCTAATCCCAGCTGGGCACCCCCAGGGGATGCTGCTGCAGCCACACTCGCCCATCTCACGATACTGTGGCCCAGGATCCACAACACACATCTGCTGGCCGGTGAGTTCAGTCGTCCTAATAAAGAGAAAAGACTTAATACGGGGATGGTCTTATATATTTCCCATAGGCGTTAGAGCGCCATTTGCCCAACCCCTTGATTGCTTGTTCCCCCATTCCGGCAGCAGTCGCGTGGTTGTAGCCCCAATCTGGAAAGAATGTGACCCAAACGCCCCGGGGGGGGGGAGACCCATCAACCCCAGGGTCTTCTTCAAGACAGCCAAGAACTGGTAGCTGGTCAATGGGGAGCCTTCCTGATGAATGAACAAGCTGCCAGGAAGCCCCGGGCACATGCTCATGTACCTTTTCATTTGGACCACCGGGCAAATGTCCTCAACCCCAGTCATATATAGGCGAACCCTTTGCCCTTTTCCTCTCTGATCATTCTTGACATATCGTAGATGTAACTGCAGTGATGTTCCTAATAGCCTGAGGTCCTGAACTCCCAAGGCCCGGTCAGATCTATCTCTTTTTGATAATGCTGCCACTTCACTGACCCTAAAGGCTCCGTAAAAAGTAACCACATATACAGTGGTGAAGAGCTGGACCTCAAAACCATCCGAGCACCCCCCCGTAATGCCCTAATCAATTGGTAAAGGAGGACTGTAGTGATGGGAGCCCGTACCTGAACTGGAGCTGATGTTTCCCTGGCCCAGCTCTCCAACATACGCTTCATGTAAAATCCCCCGTCTGGGGCTGGGAACCCCCTGAGCTTACTGGCAAATGTTATTGCTGCCATTTTGCCTGCTATGGTACCCGACGCCAGTCCCTTTTGTCTTAGATACATGGCAAATTGGAGGACCTCACTCTCACGTATGGGAAATCCTGTTTCCCACCCCTTAGTAGTCCTAAATACCTGGAATTCACTGAAAGCCCTACTGTAGGCTATTTGCGTTCTGGGAGCCAGGGATCCTTGAACGATATTCTACACCTCGCGCTCCCAAGGCTCCAAACCCCAGGAGGCAGCGGATCCGGGAGCAGTCTGGTGTCCGGTGCCAATTCTTGAAATCGGTCCGTCTGGAACCGAGAAAGGGCATTGGCTATGCCATTGTCAATTACAGGTACATGTTTATTTTATATTTTATTTTTATTTATTTATTTATTTTATAGATTTTTATCCCGCCCCATCCTGCAATGCAGCTCGGGGCGGGATAAAACAAAATATTCCACTTTAAACATGCTGGGCTTTAAACAAAATATTCCACTTTAAACATGCTGCCACAAGGGTCCGGACCAAGGCCATGACTCTAGGAAACTTTGACGACAATGAATTGACAACGTGCACTACCACCATGTTGTCACACCAAAACTTGACTACCTGGTTGGCAAATTCTTGCGCCCAAAGTAATATTGCTACCACTATGGGAAACAATTCTAAAAAGGTGAGGTCCCGAGTCACTCCTGATGTTTGCCAGGCCTCCGGCCACCGGGCTGCACACCATCGGCCCTTGAAATATACTCCAAATCCTATGCCGCCGGCTGAATCGGACTGAACCTGCAGGTCGGCATGGAGCAACAAACTCTCTCTCCAAAAACTCACCCCATTGAATCCCTCCAGAAACTCCTGCTGGATTGTCAAGTCTTGCCTCATCTCCATGGTTACTCGAATGCGGAGGTGGGGGGCCAAATCCCTTCTGAGCTTACAAAAAGGCTCTCCCTGGGGCTATAACCCAACAGGCAAAATTAAGGCTCCCTATCAGGGATTGTAAGACCCGCACTGTCACCTTACGGGCCTCAATGACCTCCTTAATGTTCTGTCTAAGGGAGGCCAATTTATCCTCTGGGAGTCTCGATATCATGCTCTCCGTGTCCAGCTCTATTCCCAAGTAAATTAATCTCGTGGCCAGCCCTTCGGTTTTTTCAGGGGCCAGGGGGATACCCAATTCTACAGCCAATTCCTGAAACTGTTCTAAAGCTGCTGCGCAGTCATTCAATTTTGGCGGGCCAATTATCAGGAAATCATCCAGATATTTTGTGACTTTGCAGCCCCTCAGCCTCCGCTGGAATATCCATTGTACTAAAGAGTTGAAACGCTCAAATGCCGAGCATGATATTGAGCATCCCATCGGCATTGCCCGGTCATAGTAATATTGGTCGTCAAAGTGAAAGCCTAACAAATGGTAGCTGTTGGGGTGCACTGGTAGCAAACGAAATGTCGATTTGACATCACACTTTGCCAGCAATGCCCCCGGCCCCATGGCCTGGGCCTTGTCCACTGCCACATCAAAAGAGGAATATCTAATCGATGTCAGTTCCTTCGAAATGGCATCGTTGACCGAATAACCCCTTGGATGGGATAGGTGATGGATTAATCTAAACTCCCTGGGGGCCTTTTTTAGCACCACTCCCAGGGGAGACACCACCAAATTGGGTAAAAGAGGGTGGTTAAAGGGGCCGGCCACCCTGCCCATTTTAACCTCCTTTTTGATTTTGTCCCAAACCACATCTTCTAATCCTACCACCGATTTCAGATTTCATGAAATGCTCCTACCTTGCACAGGGCTCGCAGGGATAATAAAACCTGTCATAAATCCGTGAACTATATAATCAACTTCCCTAGGATCAGGGTGACCCACTAGGGCTTACCTTAGCCGGTCAATTCTGACTGGCGTCGGTCCCCTTTCCAAGTGGTGCACTCTGGAAGGAACCTTGTTTGCCTCTGCCATTGCTACTTCCTTGACCGGGTCTCCCCTACCCCCTCTCTGCCAGGAACGAAAACAATTGAATCCCGGGTGGTTCCCTGAACACCCCCAACAGTTGTGGCGAAAGCGACATGATGCCCTGTTGCATCTTCCCACCTTGTTGTACTCCCAACAAGGGCCCACCCCTCCGGGGCTCATTCTCCTGGACTCACTGCCGTATGGCTCATTAGCTGGCGCCACTCCTCCCTTCACTAATGTATGACCACTTTCTGACTGCGGGGCACTTGTCGCATCTATCATACTCTCAAGCCATAGGTCTGCCGCATATATGTCCCAACGTAACCCGGGGTTTGTGGCCGCCCGATGATGGAAAGCCTTGTCATATCGGAGCCACACCCCCGGGGGGCCTGTTCCATGCGCGCGGCGCACAATGTCCATGTACTTATGCAGCTCTAGTCCTCGGCCAGGGTACGCCTGCATCATTACCCCCATGTATACGGCATATGCTGCAGTCCAATTCGCCCAATTCCTGTCGGCCTTAGGGCGTTTGAACTTTTCCTTTTCTTTCTGATCATCCTCGACCCTGTGATCCACTATTGGATCACTAAACAGCAGGGCGAATACATCAATGTATTCACCCTGCCAGATTCTTTCTTTTGTGGCCTGCAATAAATGCTGCCCAAAAGGCGCTGTAATGTCCAGGCTGGCTCCACCTGGCGGAGGCAGGGGGTGCACCCCTCCCTCCCCAGGAGCCATCACAGGGGCCATTGTTACTTGTACCCCCGCACCCCTGGTGTCTAATGAGGTGGAAGGGATTGATTCAGCCCATTCTCCCCGCCCTTCCGGAAGGACCACGACAGCCGCCGGCAGAACCGATGTCACAATTGGTGTGATCATTACCCAAGCACCGTTCATTCATGCCACTTGCGGCTGGCCCTGGCCCCCTGATCCCATCACCCCTTCTGATGCTCTCCTTTCGCCTAGTACTGGAAACTGGGAAACCCTAGGTTTGTTCTGGTCTTGCGCCCCTTGAGGGATGTCAACTCTATGTGACTGGCCTGGAACCCAGGTTACCTGTTCGTGCCGTCACCGCGCCCATGCCTGCCGCTCCCTGCGGTTGTGTCTCACCTCCGCTCAACCCTTAGCTGGTTCCATATAACCGTTGCTCCAGCTGGATTATCCTCCGCCATAGCTCTTCGTCATCCCTATGCTCCACCTGGGCTGGGTCCACACGCTGACGCCGCTCCGGCGGCTGCTCGTCCCTGGAACAATACTCCAGGCTACCCTGTACAGGCAACCCAGCCCCTGGGGCCCTCATGTCCTGTAACAGCCCTGCCCCCCAAACTGATTGTTGGCCCGGTTCCCCCCAGAGGACAGAGGAGTATCCCTCACCCCAACCCCACTTGCCGAACCATATATGGCCCGTAGCAATGAGGCGGTGGGGGAATCCCTCCAAGAAGGTCCAGCCTGCTGGCTTGAATAGCTGGCTGTTGCCTCCGCGATGTGTGCAGGCCTTGCCCCCTCACTGGGATAATCAAGGCCCCCACATCTCACCCTGCTTCGAGGCAGGCTCTACTGTACAGGAACCCCCATGCATGCCCAACAGGCCCGCCCCACCCATTGCCAGGGCCTCACTCCCCAGCCGATTGTCAGCCACGTGGCGAGCCCCTTGCACCTGTGCAACTGCAGGCCCCGATCCTTGGTTCGCCCCAGGCCACGGGCCCTCTGATCTTATCTCCCTCGACTGTAGGGTCCCCCCAACCTCTTCCCGAAACCTCGCAGGAAGGGAAATGACCCTCCCCCATGGGTGGTAACTGCCCCCCCCCAGTGCCACGCGCTTCATCCCCGCTGCTTATCTCCCCCATGCCCTCTGTGGCCTGGGCCTGGGCCCGGCTGTCTCCTCTGGCGTTTGTCCCGTCTCCCAGGTGCCCACCCACCTGAATCGCTTGCTCGCACGCCTCAAGGCATGCAAGCAGTTCTTCTCGGGGGGGGGATTTCCCTGTTAGCCGGCCCCTCATCAGCCCTCTCCGAGCTCCTTCCGGCTTCCCCTCGGGGAGTCCCCGCTCGCCGGGCTCCATCCTTAGCCGTCGGCTTCTTCCTGGATCAGCCCATCCTGTTGCAGGCCCCACTTGCCGCCCGACAACGCCCAGACTGCAGCTCAGCCTTCGAGCTGCTGACTGCTCACGTTCTAAGCCCAACTGGTCCGCTCCTACGGCAGCAGGAAGTCCGCCCCTCCTAACAAAGGGCGGGCTTCCCTGCCCCACGTGACACATTCGCACCACTTGGGAGGGTTGCCTAGCAACCCATTATCAACATAGCGGGAGGCTTCTAACAGGTTCCCTCTACAGCGGCGCCATTTCCTCCTCCTGCTGGGAGGGGCACGCCAAATCCCCATCGCCGCCATTCGGTGGCGAGGGGACTTTGCTATGGACGGACACACACCAGACTTGTGCTTCCACAACGAAAGAAAAGGTATCTAGATTATATATATATATAAAATACAGATTACAATAAAATATAGTAAACACAAATTCTAATATACCAGGGGATCATGACATTCCTCCCCCGCCCCCCAGCCAACACCCTTTCTCTCAATGGGGGGTTGTGGCATTCCCACCTAACCAGCCCCATATACCATCCTCAAACCCTACTTCCATCTGCCTCACCCACCCACCCTGTCTGCACCCTCCTCCCTCCTATAGCATTTCCAATATGTATGGGTGGATTAAACATGCAATTTTGTTGCCTGGATTTTATTTTTAGCCTGTTTCTTTTAAAAAATAAATAAAATCTATTTGTTCATATATTGAAGCCTGTATCATTTCACCTATTTGGTATCACGCCAGCTGCACCAAAGGGGTAAAGGCCTAGTCATAAGGTAATGTCACATGTTCAGGGGCCCATTCTGCAGGCTACAAATGGCTCCGCTTTCCTAGAGACAGCCAGTGACACTACCTCAGTCGCCCTTCCAAGCAACTCACTGAGTCCCAAATTTACAACTTAAATCCCCCTTTTCAGGGCCGATTATTCACCTCAATAATGGTTAAACAAAAGGGAAACTCACACAAGTCTCTAACACAAGGCTGGGTTCTCAGTGGGAACCTAGACAGGGTTCCCTCCAGGGGCGTAGGTAGGCAGGAATGGGCCCTCTGCTGCTTGTGGGCCCTGATACAGCTGCACCTGATACACCCATTGTAGCTACACCCCTGTTCCCCTCTGGACTAGCTCTGGCTGTCCAGAACTCCTCCTCCTTTCTTCCCACTTTGAGCCCAGGCTCTGGTTAATGACCAGATCTTTGCAATCTGGTCATTAACCAGAGACTAAATTTCCCCCTACTGCTGAGCTAAATTACATGATTAGGATATTGGCCCCAAAAGGCCTGGATTGCACAGACACTTGCCACAGATTGACTCCCACAAAGACTTAGAGCAGCACCCAACCACACAGGCCCAGTTACTCCTATTGTTGTGACTGGGCCATAAGCGATCTTGCCTTGTGGTCAGGGCAGGATCAGACCTGCAGCAGAGTCAGACAATCAAACCAGAAGACAACTAGGATGCAGGGTAAGGATGCAGGCCAGAAGGTCAAAGCCAAAGGTCAATCTGAGGCAGTCAAACAAACCTGAGGGACAAACCCAGAAGAATTATTTATTTATTTGGGCCAGGGACTCCAAGTCAGAAGATAAGTCAAGCAAAAAAGCCATAGGACTAACCAGAGTGCAACATCAAGATAAAGCCCCTATGTCAGAGCCAGTTAGATCAGTCTGTATGGCATGGGCTGGGTGAGGTATGAGCAGGAGAAGAGAAAAGGTCAGGGCCTCACAGGGCCAGGGCTGAGGGCAGGGCCAGCCAAATGCAGGTATGTGGAGACTGTGTAACACCAGAGGGGCCCATGTGGTGAGGGAGGGGTCCTAACTCCAGAGGGGAAGTCTCAGGGTACGGGGCCTATGAATAAACTTGAAATGACAGCATGAGCATAAGAAGTTCAGCAGGGTGTAGCAGGACTCCACTACCGAGTAGATTCCTGACACCAATGGCCCTTATGGCCCTCAGCCCCTTACTCCAAGACCTCTGCAAGAAGGAGCAAATGGGATCTTATAGGTGTGGAACAGGAAGGGTCTACTTCTTATCCATATCCAGAGATGGAGACAAAGTAGTTCAGATAATATCTTTGATTGGACCAACGTCTGTTGGTAAGAATGTGGAAGCTTTCAGGCCACACAGAGCTCTTCCTCGGGCATGTAGCGTAGCCACTCAGAAATATCTAAACTGAGGAAATGTAGGACAGGTATATATGTGGAGGCACATTCTCACCAACAGAAGCTGGTCCGATAAAAAAGATTGTTTGAACTACTTTGTCTCCATCTCTTACATTTGGGACCAACACAGCAGCCACACTCTCATCCATATCCAAAACCACACATGCCCTGGTTTGCTAATCAGGGAGTAGCTATAATGAGGGTAAGTGATGCAGCTGAAGTAGAGTCCATGCACTTGGGGCCCACCATAAGAGGAATGTGCGTGCATAGGCAATGGGTGATTAGCACTCACTGAAGACTTAAATAAAGGATGGTTTTAGACGAGACAGTACCATGCACGTCCACCCATCCCACATGCATCCAAACACCCATCTGAAGGGGAGGGGTGCATGCTCCCGTGACCCACACATCACCCACCCATGGCCACTCATGGAGCAGCAGGGAAAAAGTCAGGATGCTCCATGTGGGGGCAGGCCAATCCGTGCCTGCGGAGGGCCCCACATGCATCCCTGGCCTGTGTGAATCTGGCATCCCTGGCACACCCACCCAGGGCACAGGTCCGCTGACACCATGGAGAAACAACACAGCAATGGCCAGAGCAGCACAGCAGCCACTTGCAAGCCGGTCAGACCCCCCCATCCCGCCCACAGCCTGACTGGAAAACTATCCTCCTTGTGGACCCAGCTGCTGAGGCCGCACCCCCACAGGCTCTGCACCCAAGGACAAGCAGAGACCAGGCCATCATCTGTCTGTGGTGGGAGGCCAAAATGCAGGAGAAACCATGAAACCTATGAGATGCTACCAAAATGAATCGGTATAGGAAGACATCTCCAAGGGGATGGCACGGCTGGGGTACAATAGGAACATGTCCCAGTGCCAGCAGCAGGCAAAGGACTTGTGGAGTGGATAGAAGCTGGTCCACAATAACAAACTCCTGTCCGGCCGTGCCATTTTACAAGGAGCTGGACATGTTCTTCCACTGCCCCATCTCCCTTTGCAGTATGTGAAATCTGCCTGGAGCGAGAGCGGAGCCACGACGGGCAGCTCCTGCTGGAGATTCGCCAGTGCCTGCACGTGTCGTCTCACGCCCAGAGCGCCAGATGGAGATGGGCCCAGGGCAGGCGCCCATGACTGCTGTGTTGCAGAATCCCATTCCCCCTCTCCATTGTCATATGGTGAATAAAACAGTTACATGTTATTGCCTAATGTGCTGTCCATGTCTTTTCCCTTGGGTTTGTTCTCCCCTCCTCAGCTGGGGACTGGGTTCTGATGCCATCCCTGTGGCTGCAGGCTCCGCCCCTTCCCCCCAACACAGCCAGGTGTTCCCGTATCACTGAGGAACCAAGGTTACTGTCTGCGATGCGGTCTCTGGGGAGAGGCCTCCCTGCATTCCTGGGGGGGGGGGGGTCTAGCCATCCGTTATCTGCCAGCCTTAAAGCCCAGCTGAATCTGGTTGCAGGCACCCTGTTGAGCTTATATTGGCCTCCCAGCCTCACGGGCACTTATTGCTTGCTGTGGTCATTACACTCCAGCGAGTGCCCTGCCAGTGTTTGTCCTGGGCTCCGTGCTGTGTGGGGTGTGTATTTGGGATTGGCCTGGCAGCCTGGCAGGGAGGGAGGGATGTGTGGATTGGTATCTGGTTGTTTCAGCTGCTGTCCCATTGGTCTCCCTGATGCATTCCCCCTTGTGTTCTTGAGCTACCCACAAGTTGTGTGACATTCCCCTGGGGTTTTGTGTGTTGTTGCCCAGTGCCTTTGTGACTAGTGGCCAGCCATGCATGCCACAGTGGGTACATGGGTCTACCTTCCCCTGTCCCTCCTGTCCCTCCTCCTCCGCCCTCTCAGAATTCAGTTCATCTGTGTAATGAGTTAATCCTATATCACAAATGTTTTGATAAACTAGATGTTTACATTTCAAGTTTATCCTTCATAGGCAGTGCTCTTAATCCATCTTTGAAAGAGTCTCCCACTTGTTCAATGGGTATTGGTCCTATATCATGGAAAATAGCTGAAATATTGATGAAATATGAATGGGTGAGGTGCCGGAAGACTGGAGATAGGCAAATGTTGTCCCTGTGTTCAAAAAGTGGGAGAAAGGAGGATCTGGAAAACTATAGACTGGCCAGCCTTAAAAGGGTATTTTTAGTCACACTTTACCACATTTAACCCCACCCTGTGGTCAATCACCATCACTTCTGTTCAGCAGCCGCCAGATGTTCACCATGCTTTGTCCCGAACTGTGGTAGCAGTTACCACCAGTTGTGATTTCAGAAAATCATGGGGAACAGCTGGTGGTAAGCAGTGAGCACTACCACGATTCAGGGCAAAGTATGGTAAGGTGCACCGTTATGTCTGTTCCGAGTACTGGCCTACCCCGGGGTGGGGTGGCGGCCGTTACCCCGGATTGGGTCTAATTGGGTCATACCTCAGGGACCTCCTCGCCCTCCGTGCCCCAGAGCAGCTCCTTCGGTCTGCCCGGGGTGCCTTCTTGGAGGTCCCCCGTGTAAAGCGGGGGGCCACAATGGAGAGGGCATTCTCGGTGGCCGGGCCGCGTCTTTGGAACTCCCTCCTGAAGGAGGCCCGCCTGGCCTCAAGCCTTTTAATATTCCGGTGAAGATGCAAAACCTGACTGTTCGCCCAGGCCTTTGGGGGGGAGGGGGGTTAAATGGGTTTTATCTCCCCAACCCTATTTATTTGGTTAAAGAGTTCCCGGGCCCTGTTTTAAAAACTGTTGTTGTATTTTTATTGAGTTTAAAATGGTTTTATATGTGTTTTAATATATGTTTTGTTTGGAAGCTGCCCCGAGCAGTCTGCAGGAGGGGCGGGGCAAAAATTAAATAAATAAATATAAGTGTGACAACATCACTTCTGAAAATACCCATTGATACCTGGAAAGATCCTAGAACAGATGATAAAACAGCCAGTCTGTAAGCAGCTAGAAAACAATACAGTGATTACTAGGAACCAGCATGGATTTGTCAAGATTAAGTCAGGCCAGACTAATCTTATCTCCTTTTTTGATTGAGTTACTAGTTTAGTGGATCATGGGAATGCCATGGACATAATATATCTTGATTTCAGCAAAGCATTTGACAAAGTCTCCCATGATAGCCTTGTTGACAAACTGATAAATTGTGGGCTAGGTGATAATACCATTAGGTGGATTTACAGCTGGTTAAAGAACTATACTCAAAGAGTACGATGGCGCCTCACCAGTCTGGAGGGAGGTGCCTAGTGGGCTGCCGCAGGACTCGGTCCTGGGCCTAGTACTGTTCAATATCTTTATTAATGACTAGAAGGAGGGAGTAGAGGGAATGCTTAATAAATTTGTAGATGACACAAACCTGCGATGGATAGCTAACACGTTAGAAGACAGAAATAAAATTCAAAATGATCACGATAAGTTGGAAAACTGGGCTGAAACTAACAAAATGAATTTCAACAGAGATAAGTTCTGCATTTAGGTAAGAAAAATGAAATGTACAAATACAGGTTGGGGGATACCTGACTTGGCAGCAATACATGTGAAAACGATCTGGGAATTGTAACTGATCACAAACTGAACACAAGGCACTAGGCAGCAGTGTGATGCAGCTGCAAAAAAAATTAGACTGCATTAACAGAAGCATTGTTTCCAAGTCACAAGAAGTAATAGTTCCACTCTATTTTAATAAAATTTATTACGGCTCAGCTTCCGCCATAGCCAATTATGAATAACATAAAATAGGAGCTTAGGAATTTACAAAAATATATATCGAATAAGTCCATCCAAGAAAATCTGGAAACAAGAGTGAAACGTAGAACGGAAAATACAATCATAAGGATGCTCAATGATCGATAATATGAAAAATCAGGGTCCAAACAACAAATATAATCAGAACATGCCATGCTATAAATAAGTAAATCTTAACTTTCAACATCTAAGTCCAATCAGGTAGAGTACTTTTACATTTTGATCTTGTTTAACAAACAACCATGGCAAGGAAAGAGAGATACACAATAATACAAACACGATAGTTAAGAATTTAAAATAAAACAATAGGCTATAACCGACCGGTAGCTGCAAATGTGGTATAAACCCTAGGGGAGAGGGGGAAGCACAAAAAATAATGCTCCCTCGAGCATTAAAACCCAGGTAGGATCAACAGATAGCTTGATGGCATGAAGGGCACTATCCAAAGGGCAAAAAACCTTCCCCAGCAGATTCAGTGCTTGCTGTACTGATAAGCCCAACCAGCAAGGCTATACAGCTTATCCGGGGAATTGGATCTCAGGCAAGATAAAAGAGTTGCCCCGGAAATAAGCATGGCTGATTAGAAATCCAAGGGGCCAGATACAGGGCTCTCCAGTGTGCAGTAAGAGGACAGACGAACATCGCATGGGCTAAGTCCTCTACATGCCCCAAATTACAGGAGCAGATCCTATCCCCAAAAGGGGTACCATTCCTCCTACCAAGAAGAACCTTGGTGCGGAGGAGGTTGAAACGTAGGAGGGTCAGAGACCTACGGGGCTTAGGATTTACAATAAACTCCAAATACGACTCCCGCTTGGGGATCAGCTTAAATAATCTGTAGAATGGAGCACTCCTTAATGCCTGGGCAGCTCCCATATCTATCTGGACAGCTTGATCTATCAGCTGCTTACGAATAATCCTTCTCCTCTCAGCAGTTGGTATCCCATCCAGCATCTCAGGAGATAACCCCAAGGTGCTCAGACAATCCAAGACCCTGCCTAACCATAACCCTGAGGTAGACCAAGAACACGCCTCCTTGTGGCATAGGCAGGGCAAATGATCCTCAGCCATGGCCTTGATCTTAAGCCAATAGCATAAGAGACAAAAGAGCAATTCAGTGCGCAGCGGAGGTAGTCCTGTCTCCAGGCGTAATAAGCAGGCCGGTGTGCTTTGTGGAACCCCCAGAAGTGCTCTAAGCAAAAAATTCTGAAGGGATTCCAAAGCATCGGATGCAAAAGGGCCCATACCTCAGCCCCGAACAACGTGCCAGCTTTATATTTTAGATCAAACAACTTCAAGGCTGGGGATATGGACCTCCCTCCGAAGCGCCGCCAAAATCTCAGGAGACTCATAACCGCCTGCTTCAATTTGAGTCTTGCTGCTTTCGCATGGGTTTGCCAAGATGCAGATCTATTTACAAGCAAGCCCAGGTACCTATATGATTGAACCTGCTCCAACCTTATTCCATCAAGTAACCATTTATGGTTGGTAGAGCGGTGGCCCGCTACCGCCACCTTGGTCTTATCATAGTTTATGGACAGCTGGGAACTCTTGCAAAAACGACTCACCTCGGCAAGCATCCTCTTCATCCCCAGGGCTGAGGGAGATAGGAGCACCATGTCATCTGCAAATAGCAAGATGGAAACAGATCTACCTCCAACCCTGGCTGGGAGGGCGGAATCTGCTTTAAGCAAGGCCACGATCCCGTTAATAAAGAAATTAAAAAGAAAAGGGGCCAGAACGCAGCCCTGCTTGACTTCATTGGTCACAGGGATCGAGGTCAGAGTATGGCCACTCCCCCCTACCCTGACTCTGAAAGAAGTCTGAGAGTACAAAGCATGAATCAGATAGATCAATCTCTGGTCCATGTTTGTACGGTACAATTTGCCCCACAAAATATTCCTGTTGACCAGATCAAAGGCGAATCGTAGGTCCAAAAAGGTCATAAACAATCTTCCCTTTCTAATTTTAACGTACTTCTCGACTAGGTGCCATAAAGTAAAAGAATGGTCCACTGTCGAGTGGCCAAGTCGAAATCCAGCCTGCTCCTCAGGGAAAAAATCAGCCGCCCCAGCCTAATCCTCTAGTTTGAACAATAGGAAGCGTGCATAGATCTTAGCAGCCACACAAAGTAGGCTAATGGGGCGATAATTTTGGGGCTGATTCCTAAGTTGCACTCTATTCTGCGCTGGTCATACCTCATCTCAAGTACTGTGTCCAGTTCTGGGCACCACACTTAAGAAGGATATTGACAAATTGGAATGGGTTCAGAGGAGGGTGACAGAGATGGTCAGCGGTCTGGAAACCAAGTCTTATGAGGAAAGGCTGAAGGAGCTGGGTATGTTTAGCCTAGAGAAGAGAAGACTAAGGGGAGACATGACAGCCGTCTTCCACTACCCGAAGGGCTGTCACAGTGAGGATGGCAAAGACTTGTTCTCTCTTGTCTCTGAAGGCAAGACTAGAAACTATTTGCTCAAATTACAAGAAAGCAGATTTCGGTTAAACATTAGAAAGAGCTTCCTAATGACAAGAGCTGTTGGACAGTGGAACAAATTGCCTAGGGAGGGGGTAGGTTCTCCTTCACTGGAGGTTTTCAAACAGAGGCTGTACGGCCATCTGTCAGGAATGCTGTAGCTGTGGATTTCCTGCACTGAGCAGGGAGTTGGACTCAATGACCTGGAGGTCCCTTCCAACTCTATGATTCTATGAAAAAATATTATATTATTTATTTTTCCAATTATGAGTAACTTCAATTACTATTGGGGAGCAAAAAACCCAAGACAATCTTCCAAGTTGCAACGTTTGCCCTCCTTACTGCTAGGATTAGGGAGGCACTTCCCTTTGTTGACACACCACTGATGAAGTCGTTACACTTTGATTCTATTACTATAATTGTGTATACTGTAGTATGGTGTCAGTATTTGTTTTTGTTTGTCTTTTGTTTTATTATTAATTATTAATTATTATGTACCTGGCACGTTACAAAAAACAAGATAGACACGGTCCCTGCCCGAGAGCTTATTATCAAATAAAATCCTTTGACTGACTGACTATTTCCCCAAGTTTTACCCCAGCCTTCCCAAAGGACTCAGGGCAGCTTACAGACATATAAACAGGATATTAAAAAAACATATAAAACAGCACAAAAAAACTAACCTCCCCAACAACCTTTTCCCTCACCCTCTCCAACCCCACCCCATATTCACCCCCAAATCTCCCAACCAACCCCATCTCCCCCCCGCACCAAATGCCTTTTTAAACAAAACGTTTTACACCACCTCCGGAAGATGCTTAGGCCCAGGATCAAATGGACCTCTGGGGGAAGGGGCCGAGAAAGCTGTCCTGCGCACTCCCATCCTACGGACAAGAGTAGCAGATGGAACCTGCAAGAGTGTATTCCTGGCCGATTGCAGGGGTTGCAATGGAACATGGTAACAGGCGGTCCTTTAGATATGTGGGGCCCAGACCATGTAGGGCTTTACACCAGCACCTTGAATTGTGCCGGGAAGACTGTAGGAAGCCAGTGCAGATTTTCGAGTACTGGTGTAATGTTTTCCCTGTGACTCATCCCTGAAAGGAGCCGAGGCACCACGTTCCGCATCAGCTACCAGCTTCTGAACAGTCATCAAGGGCAGTCCCATGCAGAGTGCATTGCAGTAATCTAGCCTTGAGGTGATGAAAGCATGGGTGACAGTGGCCAGATCCAAGTCAGAAAGTAAAAGCCGCAGCTTCCTCACCAGATGGAGCTGCTGAAAAGTGCTCCTGGCCACCGCCACAACCCGAAGATCCAGGTGTAGCAAAGGATCCAGAAGCACTCCAAGGCTGTGAACTTGATTGATCACAGGGGACCGGACTCTATCAATAATAGGAGTCCCATCACCTCCAAGTCACAAGGGCAGCCAACAATCATCACTTCAGTCTTGTCAGGATTCAGCTTCAATCAGCTTATCCTCGTCCAGTCCCTGACTGCATCTAGGCACTGAGTAAGCACTGAGACTGCAGGACCTGGGTTGGATGAAAAGGAGAGGTAGAGTTGGAGAGGTGCATTCCCCCTTGCACTCCACCCCACCCTTCTTAAACCAATACAGTTTTAAGTCAGTGTCCAAAAAAAAACAACCCACATGAAAGCATACCGGAGACTGTATCTTTTTTATTGAAAACAGAAAGCTTTTCTATGAAGACAACTCCAGAGATCTCATATGTTCTTGTCATTAGAAAAATAATTTGAGTGGCTAGATCTGCCTGGAAGAATATATAATTAACACTGTCACTGAAAACTAGATGTGGTACCACCCTTTTTCTTAAGACGTCAAGGGAGATGTTCCATAACTAACCACATATTAACACAGAAACCATAAGTAGGTGGAGAGAAGTAGCAGCAAATTGGAAAACTTATTTTCTTTTAATGGTATATCCACATCTACTGTATAGAATGGAAAACACTGGAGAAATGACAGTTTCTTGATTTCAGGATTTTCCTCCAATATTCAGATAATTCCAGGCTGTGGAAGGAAAAAAAAGGAAGTCAAGAGATCTTGTATTTTTAGCTCACAGGAGAACATGAATTCACACAGTGTAAAGCAGGGATGGGGAACCTCAGGTCCGGGGGCCAAATGCAGCCCATGGCTAGTTTTTATTTGGCCCCTTTCTAGTTCCTGGGTCGGGTTCCTACCATGAAGCACTGAAAGACTGAGCTCAAAGTAAATGAGCAGAGATGAGGGCATGCACACAAGGATAGAGGTCAGATCTATGGCACAGATCCATGATCTGGATCCTCCTCATCCTTAGCACCCCCATCCCCATCCCCATGTTAAGCACCCCCATCCCCAACATCTATGCAGCCCTTGGAGCTTGCATCAATTTTCCATGACCCCTGGAAAGGAAAAGGTTCCCCAACTCTGGTGTATAATGCAAAAATGGAGGCTACTGTATCTAGCAATATTTTCGCCATGAAGCAGACTAAACCAGGAGATACATAGGTGTGGAGAAGACTAAAGCAGTAGATATCCTTATGCCAGAACGAGGGAGCCATCTCCATGTCCAGCAAGGATAAACTGCACTTGGCTTCAGTGGCAGAAGAATGAGGTCCCTGATGAGGCAAATTTATCTACAACTACAAAAGTGTGTTTCTGTCACTGTCAAGCAGTGGTATTTAGTAGTTTAATCTCCCTGAAATATCTGTGCCCTAACACAGGCTTTTGACATTTTTTTTAAGTTCACTTATGCTCAGACTGTTTATAAGGCCGTTTTTGTTGGCATATGCAACATCCATAAGTTAATGCCTGCTGTATTAAGAACAGTAATTGACTATAGAGCCACCAGATGGCGCTGCTAAGTTTATATGTACATGGAAGGGAGATGGGGTTTTACAGTTTAATTCCTTTGTGTAACCACTCCTTTTTCCCTTCTCTCTCATTGTCTCAGTCTCCATTTTGTCTTCTTACTAGCTAGATGTAACTAAGGATCTGTGCCTGAGAAAGCTTAAGTAAAGTTCTGTTTTTAAACCTTCAGCTGCATTTGTCCTTACTGATTGCAAATCAGTTATTACTCTGCAACAGGTTATGGGCCCAGACCTCTTCAGAACAGCCCAGAACAACTCTAAAGGCTGGAAGTGAGCTGAAAGGAAAAGAGGCCCAAAGGAAACTCCCAGAGGAGGCCTACTAACTGTAAGTGAGCAGAAGAACCAGAATCCCAATCTGAGGGGAGGGAAGCAAGCATGGCCAGCAGCTCTGAATTAAAGCTTTCAGTCTGCAAGCTGAATAACACAAACTACCAGTTGTGGAAATTCAAAATAGAAATGCTCCTATCCAAAGATGACCAGTGGGAGGTGATCACCACAGACAGACCTGCAGCAAACCCTGAGGTGTGGGACAGAAAGAACAGACAGGCAAAGGCAACCATAAGCCTGCTAGTAGAAGATGACCAGTTAATCCACATAAGGGAGGAGGCCACAGCAAAGGGCATGTGGAATGCACTGCAGAAGCTGCATGAAAGGACCAGCTTGAACAGTAAGCTGTTTCTCCTAAGGAAACTGTACCAGATGAGACTTGGTAAAGGGAAGGAGATGCAGGATCACATAAATTCAATGCTGGAAGTGGTAGCACAACTGCGAGGCATCGGTGAAGAGATAAAAGACAACCACGTGGCGGCCTTACTTCTCTGCAGCCTGCCTGAATCATACAGCGCCCTCATAAACGCCCTAGAGACAAGGCCTGAGGCAGAACTAACACTGGAATTTGTAAAAGGGAGACTCATGGATGAATTCCAGCGCAGGAAAGAAATCATGCAAGATAATCAGGACCAGGATAAGGAAACTGCCCTGAGAATTGCAGACAACAGATTGCACAAGAAGGAAACAAGGGCATGTTTTCGGTGCAAGAAAGAAGGACACCTAAAGAAAGACTGCTCCATATGGAAGGCAGAACAACAAAAGCGATCTCCACAAGTGTCTAAGCAAAGGGCCAAGGCTACAACCAGTGACACAACCACAGAACAGTGGAGAGGATGTTTTAGAGCAACACAGACCAACTCATCACAGGACTGGTGTGTCGACTCTGGAGCCACAAGTCACATGACCAGCGACAAGAGCTTTTTCACGGTACTGGACCCAAGCAACAAAGAAGAGATATACCTCGCTGATGGAAGCAGCATCACTGCAGAAGGTATTGGCGAAGGAATTCTAAGTTGCAACAAGCCACACGGAGGCACACTAGCAATACCGGTAAAGGATGTGCTGTATGTACCTGGCTTAGAGGGAGGACTCCCATCTGTTAAACGCCTAACAGAGAAAGGGCTCACCATCAAGTTCCGGGGTAATGAATGCACAATCCAAAAGGGGACAAGGGTCCTAGTCAGAGCCTATGCAGATGAGCACCTATATCGCTTGAGTGCAACCAAGGAACAAGCAAAACTCACTGCACATGAGCAACACAAGGACTGAATTAATATGTGGCATCGACGCCTGGGTCACAGGCACCCAGAAAGTATAAAGGAACTGCAAAGACAGCAGCTGACAAAAGACCTGATAGTAACAGCATGTCCACTGACCATGAGATATGAATGCTGTATCAAAGCTAAAGCCGCCAGAGCAACTCGCCCCAAGGCAAGTCAGACTAGAACCTCAAAGCCACTTGACCTCATACACAACGATGTGTGCAGCCCCATGAAAGTACCCACACCTGGAGGGAACAGATACATAATGACCTTCATAGATGACTATTCAAGATACTCAGTCACATATCTCATGAAGCATAAGGATGAAGTACTGGAAAAACTAAAGGGCTACATAACCATGACAAGCAACAGATTCCAATACAAGCCGCTCGTACTCCGAACCGACAACGGAGGTGAATAAACAGGAAAGAGAGTTGAAGACTTCCTGAGAGCCCACGGGATAGAGCACCAGAAGTCTGTACCATACACGCCCGAGCAAAATGGGGTAACTGAAAGAAAGAACAGAACTTTAACGGAAATGATCAGGTGCATGTTGACAGACTCTGCCAGAAAAATATTGGGGCGAGGCAGTAGTTACAGCGACATATCTACAGAACCGACTCTACTCAAGAACATCAAGTAAAACTCCGTATGAACTCTGGTATGGATACTATCCATAAGCCTAGTGTGGGACACATCAAAGTGTTTGGATGCAAGGCATACGTGTACATTCCAGAAGAGAAACGCATCAAACTACAAAACTGAATTGTGGAAGGAATTCTTGTTGGATACAGTGAACACTCCAAAGGATACAGAATCCTCAACCCACACACAGACAAAGTAACTATCAGCAACAGCGTGACTTTCGAAGAAAATCCAAGCAACAGTGTAAGGTTCTTACAAGAATCAGGAGAAGCATGTCCTGAATCAGGAGAAGAGCATCCTTAACAAACAGTTGAAATCAGTACAAGCTCAACTGAAATGCAGGAACAAACCCAATCATCTGCAGATGCTGAAATCAGAAGATCTACCAGGGAAAATAAAGGCAAACCACCCATGCGCCTGTCCTACAGAGCAAGTGCCGACAGACTGTCTAAGCCATCAACAAGGGAAGACGTCTTACAAACATCAGAACAGGAACACAACAAATGGACAAAGGCAGCTACAGAAGACATGGTAGCAGATGCCCTGACAAAACCTTTAGCAGGAGAGCGCCACCGAAAGCTACAAAGTAAAATGGGCATAGTAGGTTAACTTCTGTCTGTTGAGAAGGGGTGTTGGTATATGCAACATCCATAAGTTAATGCCTACTGTATTAAGAACAGTAATTAACTATAGAGCCACCAGATGGCCATGCTAAGTTTATGTGTACATGGAAGGGAGATGGGGTTTTACAGTTGAATTCCTTTGTGTAACCACTCCTTCTTCCCTTCTCTCTCATTGTCTCAGTCTCCATTTTGTCTTCTTACTAGCTAGATGTAACTAAGGATCTGTGCCTGAGAAAGCTGAAGTAAAGTTCTGTTTTTAAACCTTCAGCTGCATTTGTCCTTACTGATTGCAAATCAGTTATTACCCTGCAACAGTTTTTACATGGACCAGGGTGTGTGTGGGTGTGTTTCGGCACGGCAGGTGTAGGTGGGGGTGTGCCCATTTACATGGACACCCACCCACCTCCACCTACCTCTACCCACCTCCACCCATGGAGCATCCCCCATTCTGTTGGAGGGCTCTTTGGGTGGAGGTGGGTGTGCAGCAGAAGCATGCACGCACAAACACCTGCCACTCATGATGTTTACATGGGCTCACCCCTGCCGCACACCCATCCCCCTACCAACCGACAGTCGTATACATGGACTCCCCCCCTGCCACACACCCGCCCAAACATCAAGTGGCGGGGGGTGGTGTCTGTGTAAAAACGGCCTAATTTATTTAACGATCCTTTGTCTTACTTCTAGTAAGTTGCTTAAAATTTACTGATTTCGACACACAGGGCACAATCCTCCACCATTAAAGTCAATGGGAGCTGAGCTGGGGAAACCCAGTTATCTATAGTTCCTCTCCCCTTTTGCTAAGCCGGTGAGTTTTTTGTCTATACCAGTTTTTACAGGCCAAGGTAAACATGCTATTTCCCCCTTCCCTTCTAGTCCCATTTGCCAAAGCATCTTGCTATGAAATAGCTTGCTATGTACAAATCTGGCCCTGCTGTTTTTAAAAAGCACCTAGAGTCTATATCAGGGATGAGCAATGTTCCTAAGCCCAAGAGCTGGCTCCTACCAAAATTTTTGTATCACTAAGGGCCACAACATGCATTACATCGATTGCAGCTTTCCCCAATCCTGGGGATAGGGCAGCACTGCTTCCCCCAGCTCCTCCTTCACATCAAAGCTCTGGCTCCCATTTGGTCTTGTGGGTTTGGGCAGCAGCAATAGCAGCACAGGGCGTGCTCCCCTCGCTCCCTCAGGTTCCATGATGTTCCAGTAGCTGAAATTGTGGTTCAGCTTCTCAGGAAGCTGCATGGACACATCCCAGGCAGTCACTTCTGACAAGTGCCACAGTACAGGTGCCTAAGAGAAGCACACAGCTCCCAAACTACCATTTGCCCACCTCTGATCTATACTGAATGTCCTGCCAAAGCTGAATATTGGGGGGACTCATTGACAGCAATGATTGGCTCCTTAATAATAACAGAGTAAGCAGGCTGCCGGCACTTCCATTCCTACCTAACTGCCAGGTTTGACAGTAGATGATGACAGAGAATGTGTTATGATGACACATAATGACACTTGGCATCAAAATACATTAGAATTAAAGTCATTCAGCTTAAATCCTCATTTTTAATATAGTGATATTTTGGGTCACTCTTATCAAGTACATTGCAGACTATTTTCAAGTTCCATCACCGAAGGAAAGTCTGAATTGTTATTCAGATATTTCGAGGATCACCATGTGTTTGATGTAGTACCTCCATTTGTACCAATAAACCCTCAACACACCAGCACTTTCTAGGATTAGGCCCATTCAATCAGTCGGATTTCATGGGGTATAAAACATGAGACGGGGCCCCGCATTGGCCCCCCTTTGCCCCGAGTTACTTATTCATCCGCAGGGCATGCACCAGATGTTCACCCCTGGTTGGGCCGGGGCTGCCCTGCATGGTGTCATTCCGAGAAAGGCAGAGCATGCCATGTGGCGTAACCCAGCCCAAGCCGGGGCAACATGCTGCCCCGGGACTGCCTCCTGCCTGATGGGGGTGGGCCACAGAGTGGGCCGTGTTCACATCCGTAAAAGGTGTCTTTAGACATAACGCTGTTCAGTGTTCTGTAACACAGTGTTCTGCTGTTACAGTGTTTGTTTATTATTATTATTATTATTATTATTTATTAGCATTTGTATAGCACCAGCTGTGTACCTGGTGCTTTACAGAACAATAAGATAGATGTAGTCCCTGCCTAAGGCTTACAATCTAATAGACATGGAGGGGGGAGACAAGGAGAGGGGACGTAGGGAGAGACAAGGGATAAATAACATTCAAGTGAATGCGAAGTCTCAGGTGCATGTACTTGGCTTGGTTGCAGTTAGGCAGGAGTCTGCGGGGAGGGCAGACAGTAAATAGTGAGAGGAAAGTTCTAACAGGCGTTGGGAAAGGCGGTGAGGAAGAGGTGGGTTTTGAGGAGGGATTTGAAGGTGCGGAGGGAGGGGGCAAGGCGGATGTGGGCAGGGAGGGAGTTCCAGGCATGGGGGGCAGCAAGGGAGAATGGACGAAGGCGGTTAGGGGAGCAGAGGAGACAAGGGAGAGCGAGGGAGGGGGTAGAGGAGGAGTGGAGAGTGCGTGCAGGAGTGTGTAAGGAGACTAGAGCTGAGAGGTAAGGGGGAGCCAGGTTGTGAAGGGATTTGTAAGTGAACACCAGGAGTTTGTGAAGGATGCGTTCGGGAAGGGGGAGCCAGTGAAGCGAGGAGAGGAGAGGCTGCACATGGTCAAAGCGACAAGCTGAGTAAATGACCCTGGCAGTGGAGTTTTGGATGGAGATAAGAGGGGACAGGTGAGTTCAGGGGAGGCCAGTAAGGAGGAGGTTGCAGTAGTCAAGGCGAGAGATGACCACGGCGTGAACAAGGGTTTTGGCTGAGGAGACAGAGAGAAAGGGGCGAATCCAAGCAATGTTGTGGAGGGCGAAGCGACAGCACTTGGCAACAAAGTCGATGTAGGGTTTAAAGGAAAGGTGAGTGTCAAAGAGAAAGTCCAAGCTACAGGCTTGAGGAACAGGGCGGATGGTGACCCCATCAGTAAGGATGGACAGGGAAGAGGGAGAGGAAGGGAAGGGAGGAAAGATAAGGAGCTCAGCCTTAGCCATGTTGAGCTTGAGCTGACGTCAGGACATCCAGGTGGAGATATCAGAGAGACAGTTGATGAGGCGAGCTTGGACAGAAGGGGAGAGAGAGGAGGTGGAGAGATAGAGTTGAGTGTCATCAGCATAAAGGTGATATTGGAAGCCGTGGGAGGCAATGAGTTTTCCAAGGGACAGGGTGTAGATAGAGAAGAGGAGATGGCCCGGGACAGAGTCTTGGGGAACCCCAACCGAGAGGGGGAGGGAGGAGGAGTTGGAATTGGGAAGAGACACGTTAAAGGAGCGTTCAGAGAGGTAGGAGGAGAACCAGGAGGACAGAGCCGCAGAAGCCTAGGGAGCGAAGAGAGTCCAGTAGGAGTGAGTGGTCGACAGTGTCAAAGGCAGCAGAGGACAAGAATGGAGTAAAGGCGCTTAGATTTAGCGACAAGTAGATCATTGGTGATCTTGGCAAGGGCAGTGTTCACTCCAAACACTGGAAGTGAACAACTGCCAGATCTTGACAGTTTAATCAGTGTTTGGGGTGAACACTGTGTTGACGGTCTGTCTAAACACTGTAACGGCAGGACACTGTTACAGAACAATGAACAGCGTTATATCTAAAGACACCCAAAGTCGCATTCGCACCCTAGAGTGGAAGCAGGAGCGATCGCACTTCTGTGGTGAAGGCTGGTGGCAGCACGCAGGCAGACTGCAGATGTGGGAACCGCTGGCCCATCTGCTGGGGTCCTCGCGGGGTCCGAGCGAGATAGCTGTGGCAGGGAGGGCCATGACGCAGCTCTGGGGTCCAGAGGGCTCCTAACCCACGTGTTAACACCCATAGCTGAGACAATGTTGCCACATGCTGTCCACTTGTTTCTTGTCTCAGCTACGAAACCCAATAGTTTGAGTGGACCCAATCCAAGAAAGGGGTGATGGGTTTGTAGGTTCCGTGGCACAAAGAGAGGTCAACCATACTACACCAAACACATGGCTATCCTAGAAAGTTTTGTGCACCCTCCCCTGACATGGCTGTCACCCTGACTACCTATATTTAGACCAGCTGAAACTATACTTAGTTGTTGATTCTTCAGTTAGTTTTTCCTCTGAAGTCATAAGAATGGGCCACTAGACAAGGGTGTGTAATGGATCATAAGGAACTAAAGGGTGGATTAGATGGGGGTTTATAGGAATACTATAATGCACATTCAAACACACTTCTGTCCAGTGTCATTTGTCATTCAGAGTTTCCAGAATTCATTAGAAAGAAGAGGCAGGAGTGATTTCTATCTGTTGAGGATGTGGCTGAAAGTGTTTTGGTACCTGAATAAAAACAGAATAGCTTCCGCACAGTATCCGCTTTAACTCAGCAATCACTTTGAGGAAGCAGATGATCACTTGAAGTCCACTCAGTGCTATCATAATGGAAAACAGGATGATGTTCCATTCTACAACATGTGCAGGCTCATTGCAGTTGGACCAGCTGCTGTCATCTGTGAGGTACCTAGAAGAGGAACAGCAAATTGAAGAAATTAAATCTGTTTAACACAAAATATTATAACACTCATTAATACTATTAATGCTAACAAGAATAAGAGATAAGAAAAGATGTCTCCATCTCTAAAACCACAGTCATCCATGCCCAATCCCACTCGGCCCTTCTTCCCCTAAGAACTAAAACATAAACTTTTAGAAGGAGATTTCTATTGATGAAGAGAAGCCAAGCTGTAGTCAATAGGTCTTAATTGACATATTTTTATACTGGAAAGCTCAGACACTGGGCAAGTAAGGATCACAATGGCTAAACCAAGGCTAGGGGTGCTTTCTCATGTTACATGAGAGGAGGGAACTTCTGCGATCGCAATCGCAGCTCTGTTATCATGGGAACTGGTACACAGGAGAATGCACTCTTCTGCTTTTATGCCATGAGAACACTTGCGCATGACCGGGCCCCCAAATGCAGCTCTTACAAGGATGGCTCTTCCGCTGTACAAGAATACAGAACTTATTCTGCTTGTGGCATAAAAGCAGAATAGCGCAGTCTCACGCATGCTAATTGCCAAAAAGCATTGTCCTCTGAGATATATAGTTTCTATAGGTCATACTTCCACCTATAACAATGAAGACAGCTACAGGTTATACTGTGGACCAATTTAAAGGAGAATTATCTCAGAGATAGTTATTCCTATGTTTTAGGAAACAATGCTTATCGCTATTCCAATTGCATGGGAATTTGGAATATAATGTAAAGGGATTTCCCATCTCCTGTCATCTATAGTTCTATGACGAGTCCAAAGTTGTCTAGAGAGAAAGTGTGGTTGCCATATTGGTCCCAAATGTAAGCAATGGAGACAAAAAATGTCTCATGATATATTTTATTGGACCAACTTCTCTTGGTGAGAGTATGTACGTTTTTGGGCCATACAAGATCTTTCCTCAAGCATGTAAAAAGTCAGAACTACAGACTGAACAACTGCAAGACAGGTATTTATATATGAAAATAATCAGTTGGATGGGGGCTGTTAGGAAAAAAGTTATTGGTGTTTTAAACATTTAAATACAATGAGGAGAAACCATTTCCTCTTAGAGTACCTCACCCTTGATGCCATTGTCACACTTCCGCTCCTCTCCTCTGTACCCTCCTTCTAACGACGGCAGATATCCATGCTAATCCTGGACCTTTAAGGTACTTTTCACCCTGTTTCTGTAACCCCTCCAACCTTATCACTATCCCCCCTTTCCCTTCCTCGTCTCTCCTTTTTTCTTGCTCCCTATGGAATGCTTGCTCTATCTCTTACAAACTTGTCTTCATTCATGACCTCTTTATCTCTCATTCCAGCTTCTTGCTCTGACTGAGACCTGGCTTTCCCCTGAAGACACTGCTGCTCTCTGTCATGGAGGTTATCTCTTCTCCCACACACCTTGCTCTGTAAGCCGTGGTGGTGGCGTTGGGCTGCTTCTCTCCCCCTCCTGCAGGTTTCAACTAGAGCTTCTACCAGGTACCAGACAAGTTGGGCACCCCGTCGAATCTGGGGTGCTTGTCTCACCCCAGTTGTATTTGGGCACCAACTGGTATTCAAACATGACCCGACAGGCTACCCAACTCCCCATGCTGACTCGCCTCTGCACCAGCCTGGTACTCCTCCTGTCCTGGTCACTGTTAAAGGCTTGCTGCTCCCTGCTCTTCCTCCCTGGCCAGCGCGCTGCTCAGCTGAGTTGGGGTCTTCCCTGCTTGGCTTTTTCTGAGTATGGGGGGGGGGGAGCGAAGAGGCCTCTTTCCATCTGTGTGCACCCCCTAAGGGGCTCCCCAAAATTGGGGTACACACAGGACACATACGTACCCCTGATATGGGTCCCCCTGGGAACAGGGGACCCATGGGGGGTGCATGCAGGTGGGACGAGCCTTCCTTGCTTCCCTACCCCCACCCCACCCCATTCAGAAAAAGTAGAGTGGGGAAGTCCCCAGAGCAGCGTGCCGGCCAGTTAACTGGCCGGCCGGCCGGCCGACCGAGGAGCAGGGAGCAGCATGCCTCAGGCAGTTTCCAGGACAGGAGGAGCAGCAGCCCGCCGGTGAGGTAAGTCAGCCTGGGGTGGGGGGCATGAGTGCTGAGATCTGTGCCCTGGGGAGGCCGGGGGGTCCCAGGATGTCCCAGTAATACCCATATTTCTGGGTACCAGGTATCCGATGAGGGCCGGGTACCCCACTGGGTGTCCACTGGAGGTGCCCAAAAATGTGGGTATTACCCCCGGGTAGCAAATGTACTACCTGCTGCAGCTCTACTTTCAACCCTTCTTACCTCCTCCCTCCTACTCCTTCACCTCCTTTGAAGTCCACTCCATCCGCCTCTCCCTCTGCAGAGAAAGAACCCCTCTTCCTCTACAAGTAGCTCTCATTTATAGACCCCCTGATGGGTCCCTCTTCCTCTTTCCTCACTGATTTTGATCCCTGGCTTTCCTTTTTCCTGGCCCCTTCTTCCCCTTCCCTTATTTTTGAGGAACTTAACTTCCATGTCAGTGACTACACTGACTCCCAAGCCTCCAAACATCTTGCTCTAACCTCCTCATTTGACCTTCAACTTTGCTCTACCTCCCCTACTCACCAGCATGGCCACTGCCCTGACCTAGTCATTTCATCCAACTACTCTCTCTCAGACCTCTCCAACCATCATCAGCTAACTTTTACACTTACCCACTCCCCCCACAGTCTTGTCCAACACCACCACCACCATCTTTAGAAATCACCAAGCTACTGACCCCTCCGTCCTCTCCACTACTGTCTCATCTCTCCTCTCCCAAACAACCTCATTGGAGTCTGTTGATGAGGCACTTTCCTGCTCTCTTCTGGTTTGAATACACTTGCCCCTCCCCCATTCTTTAAGACATGCCAGACCCCAGCCTTGGCTCACCACCTAAGTTTGCATCTTACACTCTTATGCTTGGTCTGCAATGTATCTCTGGCTAAAATTCTGCTTCCATGCTAATTTCCTGCACTCCAAATTCATGCTCACCTCTCTCAGCTTGGCTATTGCCGTTGCTAAGCAGGCTTACTACATCCACCTGACAGATTCCTCTGCCTCCAACCCCCGCTGTCTCTTTGCCATACTCGCCTCCCTCCTTGAACCTCCTCCTCCTCCCCTGACCTCTTCCCTCTCTCCACAGCCTCTAACTAACTTCTTCCATAACAAAATTCACAAGATCCACCTTGAGCTAAGTCTCCCCACCCTCCCTTCCTTTCCCTCTCCTTCCATTACCCCTGCCATCCTCTTTTCTTTCTCTGCAGCAACAGAAGAGGAACTTGCCCACCTTCTTTTCTCCTCCAAACTTACCACTGGTTCCTCTGACCCAATTCTCAGCCCCCTCAGTTCCATCTCCTCTGCAGTCATTCCCTCCATCCGTCAGATCCTCAGTCTATCACTTTCCACTACAACCATTCCTGCTGCCTTCAAACATGCTGTGGTTACACCACAACACAAAAAACTTCACTGGACTCTGTTTGCCCTACTAGCTATCATCCCATCTCCCTCCTTTCCTTTGCCTTGTTGAGCGTGCCATTCACGTCTGCTGCCTTGACTTTCTTGCAACTCAGGCCATTCATGATCCTCTCCAGTTTGTTTTCTGCCCTCTTAACTCCATGGAGACAATCTCCAGTGTCCTATTCATGGCCAAGCCAGGGGCTATTACTCTATTCTCATCCTCCTGCTACTTTTGACACTGTGTTGACCACCATCTGCTCTTTGACACTCTGTCTTCCTTTGCATTCCAGGACTCCATACTATCTTGGTTTGCCTCTAACTTCTCCTACCATACATTTAGAGTATCCTTTGGTGGATCCTCCTCCACCGCTATCCCACTGTCATTTGGTGTGCCCCAAGGCTCTGTCCTGGGCCCTCTTCTCTTCTTCCTCTACACCTGCCCCCATGGTAATCTGATCTCCTCCCATGGTTTCTAGTACCATCTTTATGTGGATTATTCACAGATCTACCTCTCTGCACCAGAACTTTCACCCAGAATCCCATCCCAAATCTCAGCTTGCCTGTCTGACATTGCTGCCTGGATTTCTGACTGCCACATTAAATTTAATATAGCTAAGTTGGAAGTTCTTATCTTTCCTCCTAAACCCATTTCTCCCCTCCCTCATTTAAATATGGATCCGTAATCTAAGTCCATAATTAAATCCAGAAGTTACAGATTCAATTCTGTAATGGATCCAAATCCATAATTTCATTCCAACACCCACCCCTAGTATCTGTATAGCACTGTGTATGACTGGTAGCTCTATAGAAATGATAAATAGGTGGTGGTGGTAGTAGTAGTAATAGTAGTAGTAGTAATGGAGTTTTTGTGTTATGTGTATTTATATTATGTGTATAAATAAAATAAATGCACGCTATGATCTGCACATAATGGCACATTTCAGGGAGGGGATTGTAAGAATGAGTTTTAAAGGGGAGATAGATTTTGCATTTCAAAGTAATTAATACAATGTCATTTACGCCTACTTTCTGTGTTCCCTACATTATATTTAAATGCTTTGAAATATGGAAGGATCTGGATCAGAGAGATCCAAGTAAATGGGGATTGACTGTATGCAGCCTGTGTCGTAATAGTTTTTCTTACCGCCCTGCAGTGTCTTTGAAGATATACTCCCAGCCAGCGGGTGTCTTGCAGAACGGGCCCTGCACTAAGCCCAACGTAGATATGATCAGACTATAACCAGAGAAGGCAATTCCAAGCAGGGCAAGCACAACTGAAATGAAACTCTGTGTTAAAGAGAGAAAAAAGGTCAGCACCATGAAGGTGAGATCAGTTAATCAAAGACATAAATACTTGCAGCCCTGCGTGCCAGAAAAGGGGCAGAAGGGGATGTGGTTGCAGTACCCCAGCTCCTAACTGGCCTATTGTGGTGTCATGATCCTTGGAAAGGGGCACGGTCCTGTCAGAAAGGGGAAGGATGAAGCAAATCTCCTGCCTTCTATCGCCTCACCACCACCCCCGCCTGAAGGTCATTCTGCCTGGCATGTGCCACGGATAGGTTTCCTGCTTTATGCTTGGGCTTATTTATATAACCAAGAGTCAAACTCTTTCCCAGCAACAGTTTTCATTTCTGAGACTTTTTAAGTTTTCATTTTTTACCCTACTCCAAAGTAAGTGGTTTGTGGATCATGGCTTGTCTCTCCATAATGTACACAAAATCACGTCATCTACCATATTGCAAGTGGATTTTTTAACTCAAGTACGGTGGGAAAGAAGAAAGTTGGGAGGATATCACAGTGCTGATTAGCTTTGTTTGCACTCAGCCCAATGTCTCCAAAGGAAATTGTAACATGGGGGGAGGGACCAGGCTGAAACTAATCAAGGATGGATAAGAGGGCATTTCTGTTAATTGGATGAGTCACAACTGAAACAGGAAACTCTAAGGCCAATGACTGCAAAGATCTCAGGATACAATACTGACAGCCAGAGACCCAAAACAAACTGTTTTGATACTGCCAAAGAACAGAACCTCTGAGCTGTTGCCGTGGTCCTGGCATAACCTCCCCTTGGAGGTTCATCTGAGCCTGCTCATCCGGAAATAATGTAAGACTTTTCTCTTTGACTAGACGTTTGGCAGGCAGGGATGGGGGTGGTGGTACATTTTTTAAAGATATATTTATTGAGATTTGTAAGCCACCCTGAGCCTTAATGGGAAGGGTGGTATATAAATTTAAATAAATACATTAAATTACTGTGTGTGTTTTGCTTAAGGACCTTTGGGGTAAATTGCCCTGTATGGCAAACATCATTACAGTTTCACTTTGGAACTCATTGGCAATAGTAATGCAGACAGACATACAGATGTCCACTGGTGTATATAACCTGTGCTGTCTCCATCTCCTCACAGCAGGGCTAAATGACTTGGATTAAACATGCTAGTGGCTACTGATACCTTTTCCCTTCTAGGGCTGCCACCACTGCTACAACCGATGGAGCTATGCATGTGTTGGTAGCAGGAGGACATTTCCTCCTTAAAGCCATTATAGATAAGGCCTGGGACTGGGTGCTTATTAACCTCTTCTGTCTTCCAACCAGCAGCTCTTCTGCATTTTCTTGCTTTGTTCCAGTAGTACCTGATTGGCCTGCAGCGTCCAGTGAGGCTCATCTTCTACTCCTAAGTACTCTTACTTGAGGTTGGGGAAAGGAGTTGGACTTGCTGTAACCACAACCAACAGGAACCTTTACTGTCACAGTATAAAGTTCACCCCACTGGAGAGGCCCTATGTAAGGAGTTCCAGCCCATAGAACTCTTCATTGTAGAATTAAATAGCACCTGGCATGGGTCTTTTGGCCCAGTCAGAGTTTGCTTGTCTTAGGGGGCACCACTGAAGTGAATTAATTAGGGTCAATGGGGGGCGGAGGGGAGGTGCCCTAATTTGTTCCTGTTTTCCCTCCACAATGTCATTTGCAATCAACTGGTTTTGTTCCATTCCATGCTAAAACTAACTAGGCAGAATAATTTGCCTGTCAGCTTCATCATAGATAAAGTCAACAGGATGGGCAGACTGCTCCCCCAGTTCCAAGCCAATGTACACTGTTCCCATACAGTATGTTTGCCCTGGCACCTGCAACACTCTTCTCTTGGGCACAAGGGTTTACTGTTAGGTCATACCAAGTCCCAGGCTGTGGGATAAAACTAGAGTGGTCCTGTGGGCTGATAATACGGACTTGGTACACAAAGGAGGAAAGAGCTCATCTCAAACTTGCAAATAGCCCAGCTTTACCTTCACAGAGAAGAAAATGACTGTTCAACGTGAATGTGACTATTTACTCCTTTGGACTCACTGGAGTAATGGGGCAAGCGTTTAAAGAAGAGACACACCCCCCCTCCATTTCCTGAGGGAGAATCCCATCCATCCTAGCCACCATGCAATCCCCCCAATCCGCAAGAACAAGAGTGAGGGATTCCCCATCTAGCTTCACCTAAGGGCTTCCATCCAAGGCCCTTGGGCTTTAGCTCTATCCCAGCAGTGGAGGACTCTGCTGTCCCTGTCCCTTGCAGTGGGAGCATAGGGGGTTTGCTTGTAGTGGAATGTGGGGGGACTCTGTAAAGGGGCAGACTAGAAGCAGGGGGGATGCCACAAACACGGTCAGGGATTCTAGGGGGTCTTGGTGCTTCCTGCTCTGATCTGGAACTTTCATTCACTCCTGGCTCTGCTCAGTCCCGCCCTGCTCTGCTCCCTTCCCCTGACTCCAAGCTCTGCTTAGCCCCAGACCCTGCTTCTTGTATTTGGCTTTCCTCTCTCCATTTTCTTGCTCCTGACTTCCAGTACTGCTTTTCCTTGTGCTGCTTTCCCTGACCTCTGTGATGATCCTGGGCCTCATTCCTGATGTCCCTCACCCCGGCAGTGTTACAAAGGGTCACTGGTAATAAGTGAGGCTGTTTGTTCGAGTGAGTCCTGCCTGTTTTGCCAGACAGCTGTAGCCTGAGCTCCCCATGTGACTTGACTTTACTTTCTGGTTGTTTCCCACCACCTTAGGCTTTGTACATGTACAATCATGTACAGCCACTGGAAGTACATGATTGGCAGGCAATGGAGACTAGGGAAGGCTCAGCTGCCCCAAATTAATGGACCTCAGCCACCTGAGTAGAAGCCTATATAATATACGTCTGGCCTTGAAGGTCTATGTGACAAAGGAACTGGCAGGAGCATTCAAGCTTTTTAATTCTGACCGGAGCTGGTTTCCAGAGGTGCACTGGACTACCACAGAAGTCCTACTTTTTGGAGGAGCTGCGGTAGAGGGCAAGGCAGTGTGATGGTGCCTCAGCATCTCCAAGCATAGGGTTTACCTGGCTGTCACGTCACCTGTGTGGATGTGGTACCTTACAGGGTGGGGGCTGAGTCATAAAGAAGCTGGCTTGGAGGCCACAGTATCTTTGCAGAGCGGCAGCTCTCAAAGGCTCTTTGCGTAGGCATGATGGCGGGGAGTCTTCCTGTGCTTGCAGACAGGTGAAAGAGATTAAAGATTCTCTTTTTCTGAGAGGGAGGAACTCCCAGGGAAGGGGGGGGGGCGCAGAGGGGTGTGTCAGAGGTTGTGCTGGAGGCAGGGAGGTGCTGAGGCTGAACACAGTGTGTAGAAACAAGAGGGAAAACCAAAGCTCACCCTGTATGTTTTGTTACAGCTCTCGCTCTGGCAGCATTGATAGAAGGGGTCACGCTCCAAGATTATCAGGAGTACCGCTAACAGGAGCATCTGTAAGGATGAGTGGAAAATGACTGGAGATTGGTGAAGATACCGTGCACGATCTTTAAAGTCCCACCTTGTGCTGTGATTGATTTGTGCAAAGTGTTACCATTCTCACCTAAGCGCATTGCATCCACCCTGCCCAAACCACACAAAACACAGGCGAGGGCCAGAGCAATTGTACCAGGGCAAATAAATTGCAGAGAATCACTGACTGGGAGAGTTTCATTTCACTCTCTATAGCAGGGGTGGAAAACCTCAGGTCTGGCTGGTGGAACAAATGTGGCCTGCAGCTAGTTTTTATTCTGCCCCTTTCCAGTTCCTGGGCCAGGCCCCTCGATCCAATTCCTATCTCTAAGCACTGAAAGACTCAGCCTAGAGTAAGGGAGCAGAAATGAGGGCATGCACTTGAGGATACAGGACTGATCCATGGCATTGACCTGTGACCTGGACCCAGGGCCAGCCATACCACAGAGCAACTGCTCTGCTCTTTCAGGGGGTCCTGTAGTGGCCCCGTCTTCACCAGGGCAGGGCATGGGGGCCCCATTCTATCCCAGTGGGGCCCCAAATACGACCACCTTTAGGGCCCCAGAGACAGCGCTCCCAAGGGGGAGGGGACACCAGGGACCTTGAATTTTATCTTTGCCCTGGGCCCCACAAATTTTAAGGCCAGCCCTGTCTGGACACTTTTCTTCTTGAATGTACCCCCAGCACACAGCTGCTACACAGCCCTTGGAGCTTGGACTAACTCAGTGATTCTGGGAGGGACAAGGTTCCCCAATGCCTCTGCTCTGTCAGTTGTGATTGTCCTGGGGTAATTCAAAATGTCTGACTGACTAATGCCACTGATGCTGGAAGCTGTGGACGCTGAAAATATGTCTGGGGCCATTTTGTGAAGGAGCCAGAATCCTGTGAGAAAGCACGAGGGTTAGCAGGGCCCAGACAGACGGTGGGATGGGTCAGTATTTAGGACATATAAGGGAAACCACTGTGTAGCAGGGCAGGGCCTGAATGGATGAGTCTTTGCAGGAGCCACACCCCAATGACCCCGCCCACATGGAATCTTTCCCTTAAAGTGCCCTTTATTTACAGTGCTCACCCAATATCTAATCAACAGTTCTAATAAGCAATATGTTACATGAGTCTCTGCATGCACATATGGCATAAGCCCCCCTGGTTAGGCACAATCTCTCCAGAACCAGGTTCCAAGCAGACCACCTGGGTACCTATCCAATAGGCCCCCTGGCTAGGCACAGTCCTTCCCAACCCCTGGATGCAGGCTGGCTCCCAATCCTCAGTCCTTGTGAGGCAGAGCCACTCCTGCCTTTCCCTCGGCTGGTCATCTCCTCCCACAACCGACCAGAGGCTTTTGGGCTGGCTTAGCCACACTCATGCCAGCTGCCCCACTCCCATCCCCACCCTCTGGGACTCAGCTGCCTAATTACTATTCCCTTCCTAGGGCTACAATGTCTCACAGGTGCGTTAGGCACTGACTGTCCCTATTACACACTGACTGGGTTGGGGACACTAGGGGAAGGATGAAGAGCAGGATTAAAAACATAGGCATAACAGACAAGCAGGGAAGCTGCACCAGGTCCACAAGCCAGGGGGGGAGGGGTGTTCATGCTCCCTGACACAGCTGCATCCGTGCCGGGGGGGAGGGGGGATTCCATCTTCTGCACCAGGGCCGATTCCAGCCTAGCTATATCCCTGATCAGGATGCTAATCTAGACAAGAGGTTAACAGCACTGGCACGTTAAACTTCATGTTGTGCAGAACCATTTAAAATGCCGGAAACCACCTGGAGCTCTGTTAAACTAGTGCACTCACCCTTCTTTTCATTGTTGGAATCAAAGCAATGACAACCACAGTGGGAGATTTTAGCAAAGGAACCCTACGTGTCAAAAAGGAAATCATCATCATGATCATGAATTAGCTGATGCAGTTCATCAGGCTGAAGAGATTTGCAGCTGAAAAGCACCAAGTATGATTGCCTTGAAATCTCTGATACCCTAATTTTTGCCATTGATTTTGAAATCTTCAGTACTTTCCCTACTCAGTAAATTTTGCCCGATGGATCATCCTGAGTTTTACACCCAGGACCTATGTAGGGTGCTTTCAGACATGACAAGAGCAGGGAAATCCGTGCTCTCATTACAGCTGAAATCAGCCGCCAGATGCTGGCCTGGGCCAGAGCCCAGGTTTGCACAGGCTGTGGTGGCGCTTAGCCCGGGCTGTTCCAGCTGCCACGGCCCGTGCAAAGGACTCCGGAGTCAGGTAAAACAGGACATCATGTGTGTTGGCCCACTTGCGCTTACCTCGGTCCAGGTCTGCAGCAGTTCCGAACAGCCATAGCGGCCCCATAGACCACTGTGGCCACCGGGGGGGGGCGGGGTTCTGCTTCTGGCAGCATAGGGCCGTGGCCGTGCGGACAAACATCTGCATGTCACTCCACCCCCAGCCGGGCCCTCCATCATGTTTGTTCAGCAGCTGGGTCAAATCCTGCCCCGAGTGAGGGCACTCAGCGCTGCCACGTATAAAAGCACCCTTAGATAAGATATTACATCCCGAACAATAAAGAGATGGCTTCGCTTAAATTGGTTAAATACAGGTTCTTTGTCCCAGGTTGCAATGTACTCAGTTTCTGGTCACTGGAGAAATAAGGTCGAAGAGATCTTACATTCGCTGGGATTTTCCCTAGCCTATATGTTTACTGTGCCTTACTCACAGGCTTGGATTGAGATCAAAATGAGAATTAAGGATCAAGAGCTTCAAATTCGGAGGGAACACATTGCTGATCAAAAGGTGGCTAAGACTTATGGAGATTTTTTTTATCCCTTCCAGTGGGGTGTTTTACCTGTTGGATCAATTACAGTGGAACTTTAGAACAGCTTTTACGCTGATAAGGTTCAACTTATTCCCAGCAGCAGTTACAGAAGGTAGACTGAAGGGGATTCCAGGAATCATTCCTTATAATGAGAGGATATGTCAATACTGTAAACATAATGCTAACAGGGAAGTAATTGAAACATTAGCCCATATAATGCTTGATTGCCCATTGTATTTTAATTTGAGATCTCTGTATATTGAGCCTCTTGTTGTTCAAAGGTGGCCATGTGCCCAACAAGAATTGGTGGTAGCCCTCCTGATGGACCAGAAACCCAAAGTCACGCTTAATGTCTCAAAGTTTTTTCCCCAGGTCCTGAAATGTAAGAAAACTGATTAGGTTAATGGGTAACATTTTATGGGATTTGGTGTGTTTCTGGTTGTGTTTTGGTTCCGTTTGTTGTTATATACTTGTATTATTTGTAATATTGGCTTTATGTTGTCTTCTGGATTTTTTTCTCTGAATTTTGTCTTGTTTGTATTTTATGAATGACTTGTCAGCTAACATAAATAAACTACTTACTTACTCCAATAAGGAGTTTATATAGCATCTACATTTCCTAGTTTGACTTGTGCTTATTGAAGGCCATCACTATCAAACACGTCTTGTTGGCAGATGTGAGTTTGCACTTAGACAGTGATTCAGTTGTAAAAACAAAATGAATTTCTGGGACCCAGTTCTGCCCCAGAAGCCATGCCTCTCCTCAGAAGCCACACCCCTACCCCAAAGCTTCTCACCCCAGAGCTTGTCAGAGAAGGGGATTAAACCTTGCGTCCAGCTAACAACGCAACCACTGGGCCACCCTGCCTCTCTGCAGCTGAGTATAAAACAGGAGTTCTTGGGATTTAATCAATATGGCCACCAATGCAGAGGTGAGCCAAGAAAGTTATTAATGAAAGCCAAATAAACCATCCAGATTTTTCTGACTTTTGTTCCAACCCTGAAATGACCAATATTTCCCTTTTCCTTGGGGCTGAGCTCTGACAAGCCCCACCCCCCACAAGTTAAGCCTACATACTATGCATGTAGTATATACATAGACTATACTGTAGATATGCTAAGCTGGCACTATTCCTATGATACTATTGAAATTAATTTTTAAAATTTATTGGGAAAAATGGCTGCACATAAGGAGTCACTGAATGCACATGATTAATTCTCTGATTCATGTTTTTATACCAGATAGCGTTAAACTTGTACTAGCGAGGCCTGAGCACATCCTGCTGTACTATGAGCATTTACTTAGGATCAGAGTGAGAAATCTCATATAAGCCCAAACAGATGACTGACAACACTTTCCCACATATTATAGTACAAATGTAAGTGGCTTGTCACAACATATGCAGTAAAACAAACTAGCATCCCAAAATCGTGTGGAAAAAAAAGATGCCTTTCTACTAACGTTACTAAGTTTTTGATAATCAGTATCCTTGCTCTTTGAGGCAGGAAAATTTACTGCCTATAAAATAAAATAGTTTTTCTTGTCTCCACTGACTTTTAAAGCAAAACCAAAATATCACACTCCTGCTATAAAGATAATGGCAGCCATAGCAATTAAAAAACACTTACCATGATCCCTGAAAAACAGATTCCTTCAAAATACCAGACGTAGTTGGTGAGATGGTTGTTGGTGACATATGAGATTTTTCCATCGGGGAAATACAACAGGACATTAGCAACTATACTCCAAAGTGCAAGGGGGATCAGCAGAAAGTTCAGACAGCTTCCACACCTCTGTAAACCCATCCCGGATGGACTGTGAATTTTAAATATTTTCCCTCTCCTCAGAGAGAGGGCTGTTTCTTTGGAAGTTATAAAATACTGCTACCTTCTTGTTTTGATGTGATCATTTTGTATTCACAAGAACCTGGTTGCTGGGATATGGTTTCACTCAGACAGTCCCAGCACTAAATAAGGATTTCACTGTTTGTAGAACAATAGACAAATATCACTGGCTGAAGGACTAGCCTTTGTCCTGTTGCCAGAATGTGTGGGTGTTCCTTTAAAGAACTTTGTTTCCCTCTAAAGGGGATTCCCTGGTGACCCTCAGTCTTAAATGAGAGAATCCAACGGAAAGGAATCTGAGAACTGATTAAGTAATAATGAATAATGTCCAGAAAGCAGTTTTATCTCCTACCACATGGTGTAGAAATCTCCATGCAAAACCATAGTGCACAATTCCCAGATAGACCCTGAGGCTTTTAAAAGAGTAATGAACTTTGAAGGGGACTTATCTGTTATTCAACTGAACATCTTCCACATACTTTATATATGAAATCTAATTAATTCTTACAGTGCCCCTCTGAGGTGTGAAAATAAGTAGGTATCGGTTGTTATATCCAAGATTTGGCTTCCATTACCTGCTGTGCCCGTGACCTAATGTGTAACCTTGGACAAATCACACCTCAGTGCCTGTATTGTACAAAGTGAAGTGCAAAGAAGATAAGGATAGTCTTTGGGGTTATGTGCTAGACTTGAATTCTACCCTGGATCTGCAACACAAATTTCAGGGCTGGAAATTTTTAGAAATCCCCAGCTCCCATAATAGCCACAGGCACGGCCAGCCTTAAGCAGGGCAAGCAGGGGCTGTGGTCTGGATCCCCCAGTTGGAGGGGGCCCTGCAGGGAAGCCAGTCCTGGTAGCCTCAGGATAAGTGCTCCTGAGGCCCCAGGAAGGGCTATTTCTGTGGGGCCCATCCACTATTCTCAGTCCCCCCGATGGCTGCTTTCTTCAGGATGCAGCCCTCCCCCCCTGCAGGGAAGCCAGTCCTGGTAGCCTCAGGATAAGTGCTCCTGAGGCCCCAGGAAGGGCTATTTCTGTGGGGCCCATCCACTATTCTCAGTCCCCCCGATGGCTGCTTTCTTCAGGATGCAACCCTCCCCCCCCCCCACCCCCCAGCTCCTTGTCTCACCTACTGGGTGGGGGAGCAAGGCCCTGCAGGTAGTGGACACCCCCAGAGCTCAGGGTTATGGGTTACCATACCTCCCCTTTAAAGGGGGCCGCATATGGAAAATACATATTGCAGGGCCAGGACAGCCCTGCCTGGAACCAATGCAGCCTTGCATCATGTATTTTTCCATAAGCGCCCTTTTTTAAAGGGGAGGTATGGTAACCCTATCACAGGAACAGCATCACTGCCCTTTCCTGCCCAGAATCCTATTGCACCACTGGTGCTGTCTGTAAAGGTCCTGCTGCCAGGGACTAGCCCCTGCCACAGGTGAGGCCCTGGTAGAAGTCTTAAGGACAGCAATGGTGTGACAAGATTCTGTGGGAGTGGGGCACTGCTTCCCCTCCCACATGTAAGGTGGCCACTTCTCACAGTTTGACCCCAAGACGTCCATTTTGGCCTATGGGAATCTCAGGGTCAAACCACAAGAGGTGGCAGCTCTGCTCACAGGCAGGATTCGCACACACCACCCCAGGCAGGCACTTCTTTGTTTTTGTAAGCAAACATCAGACTTCCAGTTCAAGGGGTAGGGCTATGGGGGGCAGGGTCATGGGGACCCCACTTTTTTTTTTCATCTTCGGCCCCACAGATTTTAAGGCCAGCCCTAGCCATGAGTGCTCAGCTGAACCCAATGAAAATCTGGTCCTACACAGGCCTTGCTGGGTCTCAGCCATTATTAATTATTAATAATACTTTTTATATAGTGCCCCCCACTGACATGGCACTCGGAAGGAGAGAATAAATGCTCCCTAAGTGTTGTGAAGCTAATTTCACTCACATTTAGGTTGGGAGACCCATAAGAATAACTAGACTGAAAAATTGTTTACCAGTGGGTTTAGGATTCAGGAAACCATGGACCCAGGTAGGAGCACTCACACTTTCATTATTCAACAAAATTATTCAAGGGGGAACGACATAAGGAACATACTGAATCAAAAGCAGCCCACCTCATTATAGATCCCTACTATAGGTTCAATCCCAAGCCCTGTACAGGCAAAGTCCTACCTGTATGGGGCTGCTATAGGGTAACGCCTCCAAGGTTACAGGAGAGATTTTCTCAGTAGGTTTTAAACTGTCCCGGGGGTATGAGAGGGGAAGGCCAGTGTGATCCCATGAATAGCACTCTCTGGGCTGGGAGTCTTGCATTCAGATCCTGACTTTACTGTGAGATCTGTGAGCAAGTCACTTTCTCTCACCCTGAGTTTCCTGCCTGTCAAATGAGGAGTGGATATCAGGCCAGGTCAGCCAGTTGGTGCAGAATGTACCTATAAAACCACTGATAAAAATAAAACCTGACAGGTAGACGTTTCATTGATCTGAAGAGTGACTACCTAGTAGACTGTGTCCTATGCTTGGGATCATAGAATGGGAGAGAGAAAAATCCCATTTGATTATTCAGGCCAGGCCATCTCCATGCCAATATGGGCTTGTTGTCTACAATCCCAACAATGTGGGATTGTTGTCTAGGGTTTTGTTCCTTTTTGCTTAAAATGTCCCAAACAACCGAGCGTGCACCTCTTCCTTGTCGGCGCACCCAATGAGACACGGAGACATTGCTTGGTTAAATTGCTGGCCGCATTCTTTATTATCAGTGTAGCCTGAGAGGCCGGTGGGTAAATTGCCCGGCATTCCGGGTCCAGTATGCTAGCTAATGAACCACTTATTAACTTGGCGCTGGCGTGGATGTGTCCTCCAGCATCAGCGCTGTTTCAAAACAGTTCCACCCTCGACAACACAAAGGCTCTGGCCAAAAACTGGGGGAACTAGCCCAACTCTGAGCACGAGCTAGAAGGAAGTGGCTTCCCAGTCCGGTGGACAGCGCATGCCCTTTCCGGCTTTCACAAACCACTCCTCCTAGGGTCATGACCCCAGCGTGTGCTGCG